>JAHZND010002760.1:0-25167 GCA_027744115.1 Acrocyrtus sp. NNG-2020
GGTGGCGGTGGCCACTCAGGAGGAGGGGGAGGAGGAGGAAGTGGGTGGGGTGGAGGGTCAGGCCAGCAACAAAAAGGGTCTTCTGGCATTATTGTGATTACACCGGTGTCAACAGGTACAAAACGATGAAGATTTCATGGAGACTGACTACAAAATTTGACGTATTTTTCTGCTGTAAAAATTACGTAGTGAAAGCAGCAAAAACACAATTTTTTTCACTTTTTCAGTTCTAATTAACATAACAACATAAAAAAATTCTGTTTGACTGACGATTTAATTATTTTTTGTACATACTCACTCTACACAATTATCCTAAATTTTTAACTTAAAATATCTGTGGATTAACTAGCAACTTATGACTCGTCGTAAAAGTGTATTCGTTTCAATTTCCCCAAAGCATAACAAGATAAAAATGGTGTCTTTCTGGTATTTATTTTTTTCTTATGTATTTAGCTATTTATTCATCACCTTTCACTAGCTCATTTATCTTATTCCAGTTTTAACTATTATTTTTAACAGGTGGAGGTTACGGAGGAGGAGGAGGAAGTTCCGGAGGGTACAGCAGCTCAGGTAAAATAATACTTTTTGTAGTTAGCTCCCTTTGGCTCATTCCACTATCACTTTAATTATAACTGTCGCTGTGAAACAGGACTTAATCCGCCTTCGTCCTCGTACGGAGCTCCATCCGGACAATACGGTACACATTTTCAAAAGTGTCAATGTCAATAACCCTACTTTTTCAAAAATTTCACTAACACTTTCCTCAAAGGAAAATCTTTCTAAATCAGCCAAGTTTTTTTCTTTAATGCCAATATTTAATTTGCATAAGGGCACGCCTTAGTAAAATCTAAGCTTACTCCAGTCAGGGCCAATCCATTATTTAGTTGCTCACTTTTTAAACTGAAATTTCATCTGATTTATTTTGCAAATTAGGAGCTCCGTCTGGCGGTTACAGCGGAGGAAGTGGAGGAAGTGGAGGAAGCGGGGGAAGTGGTGGAGGTTATAGTGGAGGTGGAGGCAGTGGAGGAGGTTATAGTGGTGGTGGCGGTAGCGGTGGAGGAGGAAGCGGCGGCTACAGTGGTGGAGGTGGATCCCCATCTCCAAGCTATGGTGGACCACCACCCCCTCCTTCCAGCCAATATGGTAAATTCAGAAATTACTTGAAAGAAAATTTGTTGGGGTGATGTGAGACTTTAACAATTTTATTTTTGAAATAGGTTCCCCATCCGGTGGAAGCACTCAATATGCAGCCCCATCATCTCCCTCTAGTCAATACGGCTCTCCTTCTTCAGGCTCCTCGTCACCTCAGAGCTCGTATGGGTCCCCACAACCTGCTCCATCCTCAAGCTATGGTGGGCCACCACCAGCACCTTCCAGTCAGTATGGTGCGTACAACGTTGTAACATAAATCCAAACTAATTTTATTTAGTGTAATCGAATCTCCATAAAACGGACTTTCTTTCAAAATGAAAAACAGGTTCACCTTCCTCTGGAGGCTCGCAGTATGCTGCCCCATCGTCTCCATCTAGTCAATATGGATCGCCATCCAGTGGTGGAGGCGGTTCTCAGCAGTATGGTGCTCCTAGTCAACCTGCTCCAAGTGCCAGTTATGGATCCCCATCCTCAGGAGGCGGCGGTTTTGGTGGAAGCGGAAGAAGCTTTGGCTCAAGTAAGTTTCCTTGATCGATCTTCATCCAACTGTAATTGAAAATTGGGCAATATGTAATTTAACCGTTTTCTTTCCCGATTTTGAAGCTGGTGGATCACAGCAATATGGCGCTCCATCTGCCTCATCTCCAAGCTCGTCTTATGGTTCACCCCAGCAGCCATCTTCCTCTTATGGAGCTCCCTCCACTGGAGGACAAGGCCCTTCTCAGCAATACGGCTCTCCATCAGCTCCTAGCACTTCATACGGTTAGAAAATAGAGTGTATGATAGTGACATTTTGTGTGAGTGGGGCTCTGAGCGCTTGAATTTTGAAATTGTTACAGGATCCCCTCAACAACCGTCATCTGGATACGGTTCCCCACAACCACAACAGCCTTCTTCCGGATATGGATCTCCACAACAACCGTCATCTAATTATGGCTCTCCTCAGCCACAGCAACCCTCATCCAATTATGGCTCCCCTCAGCCGCAACAACCCTCATCCGGATACGGCTCCCCACAACCTCAGCAGCCATCATCTGGATATGGTTCCCCACAACAACCCTCATCAAATTATGGTTCTCCACAACAGCCTTCGTCTAATTATGGTTCTCCTCAGCCACAACAACCGTCTTCAGGTTATGGGTCCCCACAACCTCAGCAGCCATCCTCCGGATATGGTTCTCCGTCAAGGGGACCTCAAAGCAGTTACTCGCCACCAAGCTCCAGCTACGGATCGCCAGGAAGAGGAGGTAGCGGTGGCTCCGGGGGTTCTGGAGGATACTCAGGAGGAGGTGGAAATAGCGGATCCGGCGGGTACTCTGGAGGAGGAAGCGGTGGATCCGGAGGTTATTCTGGCAGTGGAGGTTCAGGTGGGTCTGGTGGATCTGGAGGATACTCTGGAGGTGGTGGAAATAGCGGATCCGGTGGTTACTCCGGAGGAGGTGGTAACAGCGGTTCCGGTGGATATTCTGGAGGAGGAGGTAGCGGAGGATCTGGAGGATACTCTGGAGGCGGAGGTAACAGTGGATCCGGAGGAAGTGGTGGATCTGGAGGGTACTCTGGAGGCGGAGGTAACAGTGGATCAGGGGGGTATTCTGGAGGTGGTGGAGGAGGTAGCGGTGGATCGGGAGGATATTCCGGAGGCGCAGGTAACAGTGGATCCGGAGGTAGCGGAGGATCTGGAGGGTATTCCGGAGGCGGAGGTAATAGTGGATCTGGAGGTTATTCTGGAGGTGGTGGAAACAGCGGCTCAGGTGGCTATTCCGGAGGAGGAGGAAGCGGTGGATCCGGTGGTTACTCAGGAGGAGGTGGTAGCGGTGGATCCGGAGGTTACTCAGGAGGTGGAGGTTCAGGAGGTTCAGGTGGATCTGGAGGATACTCTGGAGGTGGTGGAAATAGCGGCTCAGGTGGTTATTCGGGAGGAGGTGGAAACAGCGGATCCGGCGGTTACTCCGGAGGAGGAGGTAGCGGTGGATCTGGAGGTTACTCAGGAGGTGGAGGTTCAGGCGGATCTGGTGGATCCGGAGGATACTCCGGAGGTGGTGGAAACAGCGGATCCGGTGGTTACTCCGGAGGTGGTGGTAACAGCGGATCCGGCGGTTACTCCGGAGGAGGCGGTAGCGGTGGGTCTGGTGGATCCGGAGGATACTCCGGAGGTGGTGGAAATAGCGGATCCGGTGGGTATTCCGGAGGAGGAGGTAGCGGTGGATCCGGAGGTTACTCCGGAGGTGGATCTTCTGGTGGATATAGTAGAAGTGGATAAGGTATCCAATAACAGCATAGCTTATATAAATTATTTAATTTGAAGCACACCAATCTTACCATGCACCTAACAATTTATTCTCTTTTTATAGAAGACCTTCCTGTCGCACATTCTCAAAGTATTGCTCATCCCAATGACAGAACTCTTTCCTAAGGCAACGGTTCCTATCTCATTCAGATCCTTCTCTCAAAACTCTTCTTGGCCGGCTTTAATTGCTCTTTTACCGGTTTTCTTCGAGTTATGCTTATCGTCTAGAAAGGGATCTCTTCTATCATTTTTTCGCGAGAGATTGTAGCTCCGTATAGTGAGTTGCATTGCAGCAGTAAAAATATTTATAAAAACAATTAACCTGAAATCCGTGCTTAGAAATCTACAAAAAGGTAAACCTAAGGCGCTGTTTGTTAACTCCTGTTTTTGAAAACTATTTTTTACTCTAGAATAGTTCCCAGCCACAATATTTTATTCAAATGTTATATAAAAAGTAAATAAAAAAATATTTTTTACGAAACTTCTTTTCTCACCAGTCCTTTTCTTTTCTGACTACAAATTTAAAAGTGTCCGTTCCCAGTCTCGCCTAAATCGTGGTACAACTAGACCCACTTTTTGTAGAAACCTTTCTATAGAGATGTGCTTGTAATCCAGTTGCGGAAACTGCTTAACTGCTCATCATATCCCAAAAATTGGGGAAAAAAATTAAATGCGTGAACAGTGAACGCTATGTCAGCATTGTCTTAGAATATTTTTTATTCGAACGAACAACTTACATTACTCCAGCCTATTACACTGCATCATATCTACTTTGACTAATTTTTGTAGGGAATTACAGGCCATAATTAGAGTAAGCTATATAGCTATTTGGAGAAACATTTCTTTTTTCTACTATTTAAACTTTGCTTTGCTTAAAACCATCCTGTACGTTTTTGTCCAGTAACTGCCGACTTCCCAGTGGGACTAGGACTTCGAGGTGGTGGTGGTGTAGGTGCTGCCGGAATGGAAGATACTGACCCTTTCCTTTTCTCTTTAGTGGAGGGAGCTGTAGATGGCATCTCTTCCTTCTCTGCCTCCTTCCCAACTTGCTCTTTGCTAGGAGCAGGCTCCTCTTTCTGCTCTGGACCTGGCTTCGTCTCAATTTGGACAACTGTAAACTCCTCCTTCCTGGAACATGAAGATTTCCTCTCAGATGATGCGAACCTGTCACCCTTTGGTTTTGGTGGCTCTGGAAGTGGCGGGGTTGGCGTCCTCCTCATCTCCTTGGGCTCTTCCTTAGGCGGTTCTGGCTTCTCCGGTGCTGGTACAATATCGCATTCATCTGACTTATCTTTGGAAGCTGAAGGCTGCGCTGGTGATGTGACCTTCCTACTCTCCACTTCTTTTTGAAGTGCCTGCTGAAGCGGCTTCAATATTGGAGTGATCACGTCGGAACTGCTAGTGCCGGTGTCTTTGCCCTCACCCTCCCTGTCTGCTGGCTTCAGCCCTGCGGGATCTAGAGAGATACCTTTCGCCAACTTTTTCCCTGCCACACTTGCCGAGCTAGCAGCCTGAGACTGGGCCATTTGCTGTCTCTTGACAAGTGAAACTCTCTTATTCATTCGGAGACTCTGTGCTTTAGCCGCTGTCGCATTCTTGGGTACCTCTGCCGGTGTAGTTGGCTCTGAGTCGTCTTCCGTCTCCTTTATCTGGCTCATTAGCATCTTCGTCTTGAACTTTGCGTAGGCAACGCGAGTTGCCGCAGACATTTCTTGCAGTTTCGGGTTATACTCGACCAACCTGAAATATTTTTTTTAAAAAAAGAAAGTAAAATGGAAATTGCTTTTCAAGCGTACCTATATTTTGCACTAAAAAATTAACAAGTATTCTGTCATACTGTTCAGGGTCCATTGAGAATAATGCTGCATTTTCCGCCTCAATTCTTCTCCTTCTCACACTCGCCTTCCTTCTCTTGAGTGACGTCTGCTTGGAGCCGATCGGATCTGACTTGACTGACGCCTTTCGAACCAGCTCATTCCAGTCCTTCTTCAACTTCTTGCCTCCAATAGCTCTCGCAATTCTCGCAAACATATCCTTTGTAGCGCCGTCTTCCGCCATTATCGCCTCCTTCACGGCAGTTTCAATCACACCTATTTGGAAATCCTTCATGAGCCGACGCTCCATAACTTTCCCTTTCCTCCCGGCCACTATCGCACCTCCCGGCTGGAGATTAGGAGTTCGCATCCCGTTTGTCTTAAGCACATCCAACAGCTCGTACCGGAAGGAAGATATATCTTGTCGGATTTCATTCACGTCGTCCTCCGTGATTCCAGCCTCTTCTTGCTTACGGTTCTCCTCTGCACTCACGTAGCGCCGGACGAGAAGTCTCGTGATATGAAGATAACGCTGGAGAGCTCCTCGGCGCTGTGCTCATTCACAAATTTACAGAATTTCACTCATTTTATCCTTTTTCCACTCTCACTCCAAATTTCAGCTTTTCTCTCATTTCCTCTCTACCTTTCCAGATGACTTCCTTTGCAGCTTCTTCCCACAACCGCACAGCTTCCTCAAGCTTTTGAATGTGGCTCCCACAACAAAACAAAACAAATTTCATTTCATACAAATTTATGCCTTTTTATTATCATTCCTTTGAAAAAAAAACTCAACACTATTTCTTCTTCCACAATAATAGACCCACTTTGCAAATCGCCTCCAGATAAAACACGAATCTCCAGCGTCATAGTTTGGCTGGTTATTCTCCAGCGAGTAGCACTTTGCCTTCTCCAGATCCGCGTAATACCACAGCAGCTGATTTAACCCTGCAATGGCAAAAACCCAATTTTTTTTACTTCATTTTCAATCTTCGTCTCTCCGTGTCCTAACAAAAACAAAATTAGGAGGAACACGGAAAATCTTTTCTTCTTCTTTTTCTTCCCACCACTCCCCACTTTTTCCCGGACACTTACCACAACCGAAAGCAAACAGGACGAGAGTGTAAATAAAGAAAAATTTGAGAATGTCCACAATCATCCTTCCCAACGAGATTTGTAACGGCCCTAAATGCGGATTTATACTGAAGATGTGAACCAGCTTGAGGAAACTGGAGAAGACCCAAAATATAAAGAAAAAAACCGTTTGCAAATAAATGCATAACTATTATGCTGCACCATGCAATCTTAGCTTTGCAGCGGTTAATTCTGCCAAAATATTTTTTTTGTTTTCGGGTACCTGAATATCATTGCGGCTCCGAACATGCCCTAGAAATGAGAGGAGAAAATTAGTAACTATTTATTTACCATTTTCTTATTTGACTCTTCGCAATTATTTTACAAAGAGAATGGAGGAAAAGTTGCAAACCTCAGAGAGAAGCATCGGGTCAAAGGCATCCCACGACTCCCGCGGATAGTACGGGTCCTTCCCTTCCCACGACTCTCTCTGTCAGTGTAAATAGAGGAGAAAGCAAAAAAATTCTTTTGGTGGAGTTTATAATTTGTTGCATACATTTTTCTCAGTTTGCCCCAAAAACAAAAAAAATAATAAGATATCTTTTTTTTCTGGAGAGGGTGAAAGTTTTTTGGTGAAAGTTCACTAAAAATAGATCTTATTTTTTTAGCTTCCACCCACGCCAATACTAAAAATGCGGCTGGAATCGATGCCGCAACAATGCGAAACGTGCCCTTTCCTGTTTCTTGCTTACCATGACGCAATAAAAGGCAGTTGCCCTGAGAGCGATCCACGTCACATACAACGTATTCATGATAAAGTCGACCACGTTCCATAAATCGCTAATGTACTCAATCAACCCGTCCGACCACAATGATTTGATTTCTGCCCAGATCCAACCTACACAAAATAAAGCCGACTTGAAAAAAAATTCTTTCTATTTGGAGGGAAAGCCACACAAAAAAAGTATTTCTTTTTAAAGTTAACATAATAAAAGACAGAAATGTCCATCCACTAAAAGAAAACAAGGAGTTTTTTTTTATATTAGCAGAAAAGAAACTAGCGAGGGTAGCATGATAGTGTTTGGAGCGGAAAAATAGAGTCAAATTTACGAGCTCTTTTTGGTTTCCCTTTTTTTCCTTCTTTTTTTGTAATGAGCTGGTATAGCTTTTCTAGCCGTGTATTTTGGGAGAAAAGGAAAGAGAGAAAAAAAAGAGAAAAGTTGGCTGGGTTGCTATTACCTTGAATGTAAATGATGATTGCAGTTTCCACAAGTCCGGGCAGTGCTCCTCTTTCCTTCCGCTCCCACTCCCGGAGAATCTCATGCATCCAGTCGTTTCCAAACCAGCCTAGAATGACGTACTCCAGCCGCTGAGATGCAGCTGCCAGCAGGGCTACGAAAAAAAGCACACACAAAATTGCACAGATTTTTTCCCTTATAATTTCCCTACCTTGCAGATACTGATATGAGCGGATTTAGTGTTACGTGGTGGGAAAAATGTGTGAGTCAGTCGCAAATCTTGAAAAAAAAATAATTAGGAGGGTGTACTTACTGAGAAACATGACATATGAGCTGGAATGACAAATAAACTTGACGAACGGCTTCTTCAAAAACTTTCCCCTTTCTCCCTCCGGATTAATCATATAGTGAAGGCAGTAAATTGGGAACATGGCACCGAGCTTTGCGACGTCCATCAACTACAAAAACAGCATTAATATGAGATTATTAACTCTAATCTTGATTGTTGGAGGTGACACTTGGGAGCTTTGATTTGTGGATTGGGGCTACTTGGGCTGCAAGGGTTTTCCGCCGGAATCCAGGTAATCCTTCGTACCACATAGCAGCCAAAAGTTGCTGGACGGAAGGATGAGCTACAAACTTTTTTCAAAATAATAATAATAATAATGATATATAAAAGAGCACGTGATAAAGTAGCAAAAAAGCCATTTCATATTTTGTTGGGTTTTTTTTAGATAGGCACCTTTTTCTGCTTATATTTGATAGCAAGCTTGAGCCTCTCCAGTGACTGCTTCTCTCCAGGTTCCCATCCCTCATCGGCGGCTCGCAGCCTCGTAGCTTGGTGGTTTAGCAAAGTTTGCAGTTCTACTGACGTTCGAGCATGGCCCAGCAAAGTTGTCGCAAAATCTTGGCATTGTGCACGAAGCTCCTAGAAAAGGACACAAAATAGGAAAGGAAATCACAATAGCTCTACTCACTAATCCAATGTAATCCACTCAGATTTTGGGAACATTTTAACTTATCACGTTTTCCGGCTTATGGACCCACCTTTCCTCCAAAAAATAATCGTAAACTTTTGCTCTCCTCAATATTAAATACGGCAAGTCTTTCCGACCCTTACAACTTTTCATTCTAAATTGTGCTATTTTATAACTCTTCAGAAAAATGAGAAGGGCTAGGCACCGCCCAAAAAAATGCTTTCATACTAGTTTCACCTTCAGAATGAAAGCTGAGACAAGACCTGAAGAGCTAATCCGGAGAAAACCAACTTTTACAGGGTTTCCCACTTGACGGATAATGCACTGGAGGGGAACACTCCAATGCACACCATTTTAGACAATAATCTGAGACTGGCTTTTGCCACTGGAGACACGTTTTGATTTTGATTTGTTATCTTAGCCTTATCTTAACTTTGGAGGGGGAATTTTGTTGACTAGTGTGGGAGTGAAAATTAGTGGCACGTCAACACTCTGGAATGAGCGCCATTAAAAAAAATTTCTCTGCTAAAATCTATTGCAAAATAATTATCACTAATTTTCTTTACATTGTAGTCCGCCCGGAACTCTGCCTCGACCTTAGCCAACCGTCTCAACTCCCAGGACAGCTCAAATGCAGTTAAAAACGGGTCCTTGGAGGAAAGGCAAATCAAGGAAGGACTTGCCAATGCTCGGTACGCATTAATCCTCGCCCTAATTAAAAAGTCATTCTTTACAGGTAAAAATAAATGCATCCCTTTAAAATTTAAAAAATCTTCAAAACACTTTTCCAACTTACCTGGAGTAGCGAAGGGAGTCATCTGTAACGGCGCTCACGCAAATGTCGCAGCCACACTTAACATCATGGGGCACCGGGAGACTGGCTCCTCGATCGAGGAGAATCTTGATGATTTCATAGTTGTTCCTATGAGCAGCCAAAATCAGCGGAGTAATGTCTGGAGTGAAGGTTGCTGTGTCACGGTCTGCAGCTTCCCAGCTCTAGTAAATAGTAAATTTGTACAGCAACAAGACCCACCATTATTATTAGCAATGTCAAAGTAGGCGCATATATTTCCCTCCTCATTCCGTATTCCCTCCAAGTACACATCTGATCTCATCACGATGATATGAATATTGCACAAAATAACAAAAGCAAAACTTTCCTCTAATTTTTTTTTATATTTTCTTCTTCTCCTCTCACTTTACTTAAAGAGTCGTCAATCTACAATCTACTTTTCCCTTCCGTTTTTATTTAATGATGACAATCCCTACTTAATTAGTATTCAGGAAGTTGTCTCTGAGCCAAGCTCCACATCGCAAAATAATAATCCCATTCCCACTAATTTTCATATAATTTTTTTTTGCAAAAGCGCATTTCTTCAGGGAGTGAGCTAGCTCCATCAAAATAAAAAGATATATATGAGTGTGGTGACAATTTGCGATGAGTCTCTCCCGAAAGTAAAAATATTGCAGGACAGCTCCAAAATATAATGAGCGAGTTGCCCAAATGTGGACAGAAAAGCATATAAATAAAAAATAAAAGTTTGTAAAGGATTTTCCGTACTTGGAGCTTTAATACCGAATGGAAAAGGAGCAAAATTGAAGTTGACATTATTTTTATGATGTGGAGCAGAGGAGCTCCGAGAGGGCTGTACTGGCTTATGGCTACCAGTAGCGTTGTCAGTTCAGGAGAGGATTAAATATCCAAAAAAAAGTAGAGTTTTGTGGAATGCCCACATTTTATGCAAAGCACTGCCAACTACTCTTCTGCACAGAAAATAAGATCAAGCAGAAAAAAGTGTGCCAGTTTGGTAGCAAGTTCTTTTTCAGCCCTTCTGATAATATGCTCATATCATCTAGTGACTAGTGAGGGATGTCAGTTGCAAGGCTTCCGCTATACCGAAAAAAAATATTTTTTTCGAGAAACAGACAACAACAACAAAACAACAGAGTGAGTAGAGCGTATTATTGCTATAGGTCCACTTGAAAACAAAATTATTTTATATATATTTTTTTGCGTATGGAAAAGAGTGGGAAAGCTAGTGAAAATTGGGAAACCAGCATAGTTTAACGACTCCTCCAGACACTCTTTTTTATTTCAAGTTGCATCCTCATCACTCCGTTAATTAATCATATTTGATGATGAGCATGCAAAAAAAGGGGAACAATGTTTTCAAAGACAGGAGATAGAAAAAATATATGTTTTGATGGGAAAGTTGAAAAAAAATGTTTTTCTGGATGAGAGCACGAAGCTTCACCACGTGTCTAATCCTTGTTAGTTTTTGTTTTTGATTTGAAAATTGGAAAGAGTGGGAATGTGCACACTTGAAAGATGAAGTGGGAAATTCTCTGGAAAAATGTGATGGGAACTTACGTAAGGAGTTCCAGACTCGTGGTGCTGCTCTTCCCATTCAAGAAGGAGTTCTACAGCTTCGACGTACTCTTCTTTGATAGCGTGGAGGAGTGCATCCTTTAAAAAATATTCGGTTGAAGGTGCAATTAGCAAAAATGCATGTTTTTCCAGAGTAAAATGCTGCTTAAATTATTCCAGGCTTACCTTTACTTTTACACCTTCATCAAGCAGAAGCTGGATAAGCTCGTAGTTCTCGTTTTCGATTGCTACTGTAAGAGCAGATCGCCCCAGTGGGTCCACACAGTTGATTAAAAGCACTTCCGGTTGTCCTCGGTAAGTGTCAATGAGGCTGGCAAGGGAACAAAGTTTTTAATGCATGTTATTAATGAATATTAAAAAAAATTTCGCTCGAAATATCAATCTCATATCCACTCAATTTTCAAGTTATTCTTACCGCTTCACATTTGCGACATCTCCTCTTTCGACGAGTAGCAAAAATCGCTTTTCTTCTGCTGTTAAAGCCGCCAAATCCTCAATTTGCGGTAAGCCTCCCTCCTCCGCTTCCTCCGTTGCGGGGGTTGCCTCATTCTCCAAAAGTTTCTCTTGCGAACCTCCAAGCGGGGACATAATAGCTCGTATATTCCTTAGAAATGTGCCCTGCCTCAAAAATCCACTTTCTCACATCTCCCTAAAATAATGCACTTGGTCTACGCCTAATTTAATTTCCCTTGAAAAAAAATGAAAACGCTAATTAACTAGTTTTTCCTAAAAATGTAATTATCCTATTTACTAAGAACTTTACCGCTTTATTTTCGCTAAAGCGCTTTTTTTAGCCACTCAGCCTAAAACCCGAAAAAATCCAAACGGGATATTGATAGGGTGAAAAGGGAAGAAAAAAATATGCTTCTTTTCTCCTCTCTTTCCGCTGTGATCCATCTGAATTTTCAGCTCAAACTGGAAACCGATCGGCTATATCTCAGCGTATTCCAGGCGTACTTCCTTCCCCTAATTTGGGCAAACTGATTTTTTACGGTCCTTCCCAAGCCACATTACCTCATTTATTTTTTATAAAAAGAGTTTGACCTCGCTCTCATCCAGTGTTTTGTCTCCAGAGAAAAAAAAGGTTTTTTATTATACTTTATATGACCTGGACACAAAAAATTATGGGAAAAGGAAACCAGCCCACTCCTTCCTTCCAGCTATATGCTAATATTGCACAATACGATTATTCTTATTAGCTGTTCTGTCCAGCGAATACTAATTTTTTTCTGATGAGGGAAGCCAAGTATTTCGCTGGAGGAGAAGAGTGTGCAGAGGAGTGTGCACTCACCATACTCACTAGTCATCGCCAAGGACTTTATTTTTTTTCTAAGCAAAATCCTGGAAAAACTCATCCATAATGTATACCATGAATATTCTGGAAGTCAGGAAATGATGAGCACGCTGGACGTTCCATGCCAGATAATCCAATAATGAAAGTGGCCAAGTGGCCAACATCAATTCCACGTGAAAAAGCTCAGCTCTCTTATTACAAGCCTACTTTTTCTAGATTTTTTTTTTCACTTGACAAGCTCATACCTTTAAAATATGATAAAGCTTAAAATCTTCGAAAAGTAAATGAAATATTTTTTTTGATTTTTTTGCACAGTCATCAAAGATTTTTTTAGACTAAACTTTATTTACTTAACTATGAAAAGGACAATCTGGTCCGAAAAAGAAAAGATTTCAAATTTTTCTAGGCGATTGTATGAGGCCAGTGCAGCGTCATCTTATTTTTTCGGAAGGGCTATGTAAATCCTCTCGTTTCAAATGGAGTGGAAAAAAAGCTCGCCCGCTGTTTTTCCATTGACACCGATTCTAATAGGAAAGAGAAGACACGAGAAATCAATTATGAGCATTGTTTTAGAATGAAAGTGACCTTCCGTCTTGCCACTTCTCAGTTTCTTCCCATGTAATCCCGTCCCTTCCAGATAGCACTGGTCCTGAGCTTAATCTCTACTTAACAGCGAGGATTTTCAGAAGGGAAACAGCTTAACATTTTTTATGGCAACAATTGAGTCCATTCTTTTAAAAAAATAGATACGTGGTTCTTCACATATTGAAAATTGCGGCAATTGTTTTCACCCGTCCTCCTCATCATCATCATCATCATCATCGAGAACAACAACAAGGTGGACTTTTCTTCTCAAGAACATGATCATAACACAATTTTTATGGTGAGGTTGGTGGAAATTGGCTTATGCATGAGATTTTGATTTTCCTCTTTTTTTATCCCGTGGGATGTTGGATAGAATGCCGTTAAGAGAAGAAAAAGGAGTGGGCGCGCATCTCCTTTCTCTGCTCAGCTTTCTCTTTTTTTTGAGGGTGACTCCTTCAGATCCTCTTTCCTTGAATGTTGGAGCTGGAGCTGGAACAGAGGGAAGCTGACTCTCTAGCCAAAATAAAAATTGTATTTCTCCCTCATCCCGTTTTTTTTTGCTCCTTCCAATATAAAAGGAGAGAGCAACAGGCCCTTCAGAATCCAGTTGACAAGTGAATCTTGCTCCATGCACAGCTTACTGTGCTTAAATGTGCCCGAGTGCTACCATAAAAAAAACTTTAAGCTGAATACTTTTTCCGGGGTTGCTCTCCCTCGCCGAAAAAAATAAACTTTGAAAATTTGAGTGCATTCCAACCCATATTAAAATTTTTTTAAAAAATATCCTTTCATTAATAAAGGGCACCAGCAAAATTTTCTGTAAAAATTTCAAGTCACAGCTCCTCACTACAATGACTGCAGTTATTTTAGACACCAAAAATAATTTCTTTTAAAGAGAGCTTCAAAGTAACGAAAGGAGAAATTGCAGCCATTTTTTGTACGCCAACTTGTTTTGCGTCTTCTTCCAGCAGATCTTGAAATAGCATCTGTTGCTAAGGTAAGGCAAGAAAAAACAATTTTTTTTTCTTTTGTTCTACCCACCATTAGTAAAAATATTATAGGATAAGGGTATGACAACCACACATCAATTATTTTTATTCTCGTGGATTGAATAAACGGGAAAAAATACATTTTTTTCCTGTGTACGGCTGACGTGTACAGATAGTGCCGTTTAAAAATTGGGTTCTTCAACTACAAAAGAGCCTGCCCAACAAATCTTTGTCTCTCCTTTCAAGTTATTATTGGCGGTGTTGAAGGATTATGATGACAAATATGAGGGGGAGTAAAACGGATAAGTTATTGTCTTTATCCCATCCTATCGCACAACACCTTCCGTCTGTTTCTTCTGATAATAATGGGCTCGCTCTTGCGGCTTTTTGCAATGTTCCGGGTAAAGAGTCAACTTCCTTATGTCAGGGAAAAAAGCGTGTTCCTTTCCTTAATGGAGAAATGTTTTGGGGAAAAATGGGCGACAAGATTTTATTATATTGCTCACTTGAGACGCCGTCTCAGGCTGCGTCACTCAATAGGAGGAGAAAAAGAAAAAATAGTGAGTGGGGTGTAGAGGCGACTACAAAAACGCATTTTTTCATATTACCCCTGCCACCCACCTTAAGAGCTGGAGAGAGTGTCTATTGACTTTTATGCAGGTACTTTAGCTCCGCTGAAAATGGCTCACAAATTTTTACTTGAGCAATAATTTCACTCACGTTTTCCCTTCTATTTTCTTATCTGGCTAGTTGGAGTAGGTCCATTCTTCTCGTGAAGGTATTTTTTATGCATTTTTTGGCATATCCTTTCATTTGCTGATATATTGGGTCACGTTTTAAAACGATTTTTATTAGGGAAATTGTAAGAATTGAGAGAAAGCTGCTTCTTTTTTTTCACTTCCTTCCGGTATCAGTCCCATCGTAATAAATCAAACGGTCAGTTCCCCTCTAACAAGTAGAAAAAAATGGATTTTTGTGTACTGTGCCATAGCTCGGTGCACTGATTTCCAAGCAGAGCTCGCGATTTTGAGCTGAAGCCAAGTCAAATAGCATTAGAGGAAAATTTGTGCCTTGATATGAAGAGAAAGAAAAAAAGGAAAGGGGGAGCAGTAGAAAAAAAGAATATAAAAAAATATTCTTAACAAGTACAAGTCCGCTTGAAAATGAGAAGACAGGGTAAGACATAACTAGATTTATTCTGTCGATTCCGGTTCCACTTCCAATAAATAAATATACCAAATCCTTGCTCATTCCTCATTCCTCTGACTCTAACACACCGAAAAAGTGGATGAGCTAACTACACTCGCAAATCGCAAAGTGGCTCTCGTCCAAAAATCGTAATAAAATAGCATGACGAACCGTCTGGGGTGAAAAGTTCACTAGATGAAAAGTCCGATTTTTTAATGAAGGCTTTTAAAAATAGTCTTCCTAGCTCCTTTTGAAAATAATACTCAGACATGTTTACTCCACGAAAATGTATCCTTCAGCTAAAAGGCCTTGGCTAAAAAAAGCTGCTATTCTAGCCTAAAGAGGACACACTCCCGTCTTAATTATAACAAGTATTTTTTAGCAAGGATGATATGCTATCCAAGATAACCTTCAGTTTTTAACAAGCTACCTCTACTTCCTACTGGAAGTAGTGGTGGAAGTAAACAAGGCTTCACTGGAGAAAAAAAAGGAGGACGCATAAATGAGTCAAAACAAGGAAATAAGTATTCCATATCAACAAGCTGCACTAGCTGCTCTGGCTGGGCTGCGATGATGACGAAACTAAAGTCAAAATAGGGCTGCTCTGTTTTCTCCAGCACTAATTGGAATCTCGTTTTACAAAATTATACAAAAAATATATAATAGTACTTGGAAGCAGGGAAAAACACGTCACGTGTACGAGCTCATCACTTCCATCTCAAGGCTTCGAGGCTTTGAGGCTGTGTCTTCTCCTGGAGGAATAATGCCTATTTTTTGTGCCGTGGGTTAAATAGATACACGCCTGTAATAAATATTTATTAAATAAAAAAGAGAAAATCGTGCCCTTTTTAGCGTCGCATGACATGGTGACATTGAGACAATAGAGGGAAGCTCCAGTACAGGAAAAAAAATCTGATTACTTTTTGTAAACTTGAGCTGGGTAGTGCAGTGGCTCCATCGAAAATCACCGGAGTTAATCTTACGGTTCTCGGTATTAATTAGAGAGGGAGGTCTGCAAGCCTCCTTCCATCCCGGTGTAGTAAGTTGAGCGGAAAAATGGAGACTATTAACAAGGAGGAACCTTGCATCATCCCTCCTTCGTTGAAGGAAGGCTGTGCATGGCTGTATTTTGGGAGAATGACGTAAATTCAACTGATGCGGGGATTTAGTCGAATCTCCCAATTTAGTTGTCATGTAAATGAGGTGATGTAATTGAGGAGGAGAAAAAAATAATTTTATGGGCAAATTGATGAGGCGAGGTTGTTCTGGTGGATGTATGCATATATATTTATGGAGGAGTTTGGGGCAAGTTGAGATAGTGGAAGGGAAGAGGAATTGAATGTTGTGGGTCTAGTATTTTGGAGTAATGGAGTAATGAGGATGTTATAATTTGTATTTTGGAGGAGCAGGTCAGAGGAGACAAAGGAGTTTGGGAAGTATGTGGACTCGTCACAGTGAAAGTGAGATGTCAAGAGTGGTAGCAACGGGACCGTGTTCCTCGTCGCTGACATTCCTCCTAATTTTGATAGTAGGGATCTCCTCGCGCATTATTGGAGTCACCTCAGCTCAGCCAGTGGACAGCTCCCTTCACAATTTGAGACTGCTGTCGTCTACTCAACAAAGTCAGCATGTCGCCTCCTCACTAATTCCCCCTGTGATGACTTCAGGAAGGGGGGAGCTGAAGAGTCGCAAAGTACGGGAAATCTCGCGAGGAGTAGAGGACGACATTTCCTCCTCCCCAGTAGCAGATTACAGTCAGCTGCGGCCAGTGTCGTCTGCCTCCAAGGTGAAGGGACTTTATCCGCCATTGACTGGCTCCGGGGAGCTGCTCCGGCTTTTCAGACCTTTAGCGCTGTCCCCAGACAAAACAATTGGAATGGGGAGATGGTACCTACCCGGCTTTGGCTACTTTTCACGGGGCGGGCGCGCCACCAGCAGCAACTTCATTCGGTTCGGGAGGAGCGGAAAGCTCCTCGATGAGGACGATGGCACCAACGGTGGAGGCGACGTGACAATGTTGAGCAGGAATAACCCCAAGAAAAAGAACAACTTTATTCGACTTGGAAGGGAGAATCCAAGACAAACTAACTTCATCCGGTTGGGAAGGAGTGGCCCGCCCGGAGAGTTCTACAATTCTGGATATATCACTCCAGCTCTCTCAGATCCCTTTCGGGAGGATGACGAAGGCAGACAGGAACTGAACTAAAAGGAAAAGCGTAAGCTATTCAGCCACCGTCGGACTTTTAAAGCAGCAAATTGAATTATAGCAAAAAAAATATGTAATTTTCATGAAAAGCTAGCATAATAGCTAGTTTAAAAATTTAATAATCCTGATGTGCGTATTTTCTTCAAACTATCAGTTTTCTCAACTGTCTCTCACTTCGCTTTATTTTTGCATGCCAATAACGGAAATCGAACACCAGCTTGTAAAAATAAATCTACGGGAATTGTTGTTCATACATTTTTCAGTATGACTGGCTGGCACATTCCCTACCCTAATAGCAGGCTGTTGTTCCTTTTCCAAGTATCAAGTTGCCCCAATCTAGTCTTTTAGCTGAGCTGGGTTTAGCCATAAAATGTAAAAGTTCACATATCATTCCCAAACCAATTATTTTCGTTCCATTATTACTTCCCTGCTACTTTACTGCGTCAAATAGGATTAATTATTTTTTAAAAAAAGAGTAACTCACACCGAATGGAGATGTGGTTACGGACCTTCCTCCTCCTCCACCCCAAATTATATATCAAATTACTAACAGGAATACTTACTAACCGCTTAAACCTAAAACCTGCATAATAATAATATGGTATAAACATATTATGTAATTAGTGGAAACTGTAACCTGGGAAAAAAATTGCTACTAAAATAAATTACAAAATTGATACAAAAGTAGGAGAACATGTATAAAAGTAAACTTCTGAGAAAACTCTGTACACTTTCCGTAGATTAAGAAACTTTGAAGCTATCATCTAAAAAAATGTTTAATCAACTTGTATTTTCTTGTAAGTAGTGGACAAATTTTAACTGGGAATAAAATTAGGCAGAGTCCATCATGCTCTTCACTCTAGAAGTAAGTTGCTACTTTTTTGGTAGTGCAGATTTGTCACTGTTCGCCCCAGTTTCTTTTGCAAGTTTTCAACTTGTGAAAATTAGCACTTTATACTTTTAGCGTGTATACGGGAAAGGGGAGAACTGCGAAACAGTTTTACTGCACAAGATTTTTTGGAGAGGACGACGGGAAAAAAATGCGGAGGAGTTTTATGCTGTCGCTATTTGGAACAAACAAAAAGGCACTTGTTAGAGTTTAAAAACTAGAGGAATACTTAGCTTTAATTTTTATGCGGACATCAGGAAAAATGGTAAAAAAAATTGTACGTAACCTTGTCAACACCACCACTCTACACCAAATTATGTATGAAAAATAAAAAAAAGTTTAAAAGTAAAAAATTACTGCATTTGCTGCACTCATATCAGTCAGTTTTTGTAGTTTATTTCTTTATTAGTAAGAAAGTTACTGGAAAATATTTTTGCTTTTAAAAATGTCTTATTTTTCTCAACAAAACTCGTTGGGAACTTTTTTAAACCCTTTTTCTTTTTCTCTCTGGTAAAGCTGTAGAGATAGTAACCTTTAGTATTTTGGTTGATAATTCTTTCATTTTTTTAGCACGTAGCACATGTACAAAAAAACACTCCGGGTTGGGTAGTCACTTTAGAACATGTATAGCATTAATTATAATAACTCTACTAATTCCAGTTGATTCTTGGTCGTTAATTGTATAAAAAACAATAATTAGTAAAAACACCGTAAATTAAGTTCTTACTGGTCAGTAAATGTACATAAAAATATATATAAATGGTTGCAGAAAGCACAGGACAAGGAGAAAAAAAATTGGAGCTATTTATTAACAGCCTTCTCTATACCTTTTTTTACTTGTTTGCTAGTAATTGCAAATGTCAAAACGATTGTTTAAAGTTAATTTTTTTTAGTTGAGTAGTAAGAAAGCTAGCTGCATGAGTGTTATGAGATTACAAATATAAAAATGTTATATAATACCTCACTACATGTAATATGAGCACGTTGTGTTGTTAATGATGACACATTTTTTTCAACAAACAAAAAAAACTCGCCTAACACGTAATTATATCTGAGATAATTCTTACAACTGACATAATTAGGCAATAAGAAATATACACATTTACTTACAATTTAGATGGATAATAGTACACTGCAAGTTAGGTTGTAGAATTGTTTTTAAACTAGGAAAGTTCTACGAAATGTTTTATAAACGAACTGCCATTAGACAAGCGAATACTGTCATAACCATTTTACTCTTTACTTCTGCAATATCTTCGGGCAAGGCGTAAACGCGGGCTCCAATCTTTCTTGCCATTGACACAGCATACTTGGCATTTGCGAGGTTATCCTACAGGAAATGAGAATATGATATAGTTAATTAGAAAATAGAAAGAATATGATGATGTGGAACTGGATTTATCTAAACATGAGGAGCTACTTACTTCTGGGTTGCCGCCCTCCTTCACATTTTCATAATTGATTACTCCAGGCTTAATGGAATCAATTAAGTCAATAAGCACTCGGCCATCCCCAATACTGGAATCTAGGAAATTTTTAATACGACTTTGTTTCCCAGCAGTTGACAATTTGTCATTGGTCCACTGGATGATTTCTTGCTCTACTATTGGATCCCCACTGTTTGTCAACTGGGTGAGTAGAGACAATGTGTAAGCTCTCATCAGCTGCCAGAGTAGTGCTGGAATTGAGAAGAGTCCATAATTTGCGAGATGAAATCATTGCATAATGAAAATTAGACAATAAAACAAAAATAACTAATAACTATCATACCCATTGTTAAAGTGGGATTTCCATCTGAAATGTCCTGACCAGCAATTCCGACCAACGAGAATTTAAGCTGCTTGCCAAGCTCAACTGCATAGTTGCAATTTTCTAACTTTTCCATGAATTTTCTTAGCTTGGAAAATCGCCTGTAAAGAAAAAAACACAAAATTGCTCATTAATATGAAATTAAATATTTCCATTTTGCAAATGTTAAGCTGTCGCTAGCTCTAGCTTACTTGTGAACCCGATTCCAATCAACAATTCCAGGTTTAATGATGTCATACAGTTGGAAAATAACCAAGCCGTCGGCAAGATCAGAGTAGAGCCAGTTGACATGAGAAGCACCTCCCAAACCCTAAAATTGACATTTCAAAATTTAATTACAAATTGGTATTTCCTCATAGTGTAGATTTTGGATTAGAATATTTTTTATAATTGCTTAGTAATTCGTGTTTGTTAGTACTGTTACCCTGTTGTCCGTCATAGGAAGAATACTATTAATCCAGTTTCGGTAAGCTTCAAGAAACAGAGAAACTTCAATGAGTGCTGATAAGGCCAAATATAAAATAGGGATATGAACAATGCTTACTTTTTTCTTCTCGAGTTTCTTCGATGTTTTCCAATATCTGACTTAGTTCAGCACTGTCTGGCTTATCAAGTCCAGGATAATTATTAAACAAGTTTGCAACAAAGGCCAAGTTTAGCTTATGAACTCCTTTCACGATATCTTGCGGAGTGACAAACGACCGACAGCCCAGCTTCTCTGCTTGCTGAAGCATTAGCTCTGCTCGCCTCAATGGATCCCGCTCCTATGGATTAATAAATGATCATCCATAAGATTTTCAGAGCAAGAAGATTGAAATAAATAATTTTCTATGCATTTTGCTAAAATTCAAAAAACATACATAGAAAGCTTCCTTCATGCAAACTCCAGAGTCCTCTGGTGCAATTTCACCGAGCAAAATAGTGTAAATTTCAGAGTCTTGAATGTCATTGCTGAAGTTAGTACACTTTCGTCCACTTTGAGCTCGGTCCAAATGGAAGTTAACCCACCGTAACAAGATTGCTTCTGGTGGAAGGCGTATCAAATCCTCGATTTTTTCTCCAGGCTGCAACAGATTAGCAAGTCCTGGGCAATGTTCCAGTGTAATTTGACTGAACAGTCCAATCTACAAAGAATTTACAGGTTTATTTTTTTACACATTTAAAGATCTGATCAGGCAGCTAGCACACACATGGCGCATGCAACCAAAAAAAAAATGAATCATTTTACCCTAATAATCTGCCACAGTAATCCAAGCACAAGATGTGGCTTTCCAACCATTAAATCGTTGCCATCAATATTCACTATATTACAGCCAATTGACTGAGCAGAGTTGAGAGCAAGTGTGAGATTTTCATGCTTTGTGTACAAAGTCAAATTCTTCTTGTTAATCGCTCGTTCGTCAATTGTATCCGGACATGAATGATTAATTATTTTACTGAAATGACAAACAATAATGGTAAAACTTTAACTTGAGCACTTTGAAATAAATCATCTCCTTGTCGTGGTCAGCTGTACTTACCAAAGAAGGATTCCATCCTTGACTTTTTCGTATAACGTTTTCCCTTCCGGATCAATGGGAAGAAGATGCTTCAAATCTGGGTCGTGACCCAAGTGGTCATTTATCTGATTGCAGAGTAAGAAGATCAACACATCAAGTAGCCACTTAAAATAACTATTATTTACTACTATAGTTAAGATTGCCATACCCAATGTGAAAATGCCAGTTGCTCTTCGATACGAACGGAATGCGTTGTGCCTTCACTTGAGGCTTCTGACATGCCACCAATAGTCTGCAGATTCTCCTTTTTTGAGACCACTTGCTTGAATGTAGATGCAACATCTTTCATTTTCAAATTACCGCAAAGCTAAAAACCAAAGAAATAAATGCAAATAATGTAATGCAATTCATCGTAAAAACTTATCCAAAGAAAACCTGTCGTTGGCAAACTTACCCTCTCAAAATCTCGGAATGATAGTTTGTTAGGAATCTGCTTTACATTGAGAACTTCCTCCACCAGTCTTCGAACTTTCCATCCTGGCAACTTGTGTCCAACGAGGTCCAAAGCATCTTTCAAATCTCCATACTCAATGTTTCCAGTTCGCTCCTTATCAATCTGCGGTCATCCACATATAAACCAATAAATATATAATCAATGACAAAGTTAGTAAACTACAAAAATAATACTTTTTAAAAGCGAAAACTAACCGCATCAAAAGCCTCCTTCATTTCCTTCTTTTCCTCGAAATCCATCTTCTGCGGACTTTTAGGACCTTTTCCATTCATAGCCATTTTGAACTCTTTTTCTTTTCTAACTGAACTTTATGAACAAATCTCCTCAAGTTTCACAGGTAAAGTTGTATTTTGGCACCAACTGAAAGATTCACGGTTGAGCTACTTCCCTTCACACCAAAATCTTCATATCATCTTTAATTGTACTTGCAAAAATCCACAGATTATAACCTGCAATACAAAAATGCATCCAAAAATATTATTATTGTTTAGACTACATCCCTCTCAATCTTCTTTTCATCCTTCACATCTTCCCAGTCTACATCCCGCAGCAGCCTAAAGCAGACTTTCTGTTGACATGCGGCATGCAGCCCTAACTCTAGTTCCTTTTCTAGTACCTTTCCCGGTTCCAGTCCCTTCTCAATGACAACTCTGTCAAGCATACTGCACAAATCTGCACAACTAAAGCCGAACAACCCAAACCTATTTTTAGTGCATTTTACAATCACACATTTCCAAATTACACTTCATCAAGCCTAATTGCTATTCCTAGTACAAGAAAGTAATTTACTTTTGTTCCAGGTCTTCGCCCTAGTTACTAGTCAACTGACAATTAAAACGTGCATGCCAAACTAGACCAGATAAAAATCCAAAGACGCCGCCGTACGCGTACCACAACCACAACCTCCGCTTCACCCTAAACTAGTGATTACAGCAATCTATGTATTTTGCAAAGATGACTCACCTCCTGCAAAAATAAATTGCTCTGTAAAAATCTAGCTTACAAATTGACAACGCCACCTGCTCAGCCAACTACAACCAAAGCCTGCTTTAATAATACTGCCCAAAACTAACTTCCCCGCAGTCGACTAGACACTTCTTCCTTCAATCAATAAATTTTTTTGCTACTACGCCCCTTTTTTTGTTTTTAAATTCAGCTCTCACGGAAGAGCACACCACTGCGCCACCAAACTATTTTCTATTTTCACAAAAAACAACTCTCCAGATCTATTTACTTTTATTAGTCACCCTTCATCACTGCGAAACAGTGTTTTCCCATGACTGATGACTGTACCAGCTCACCAATGTAATAAAAAAACTGCACGGCTTATAAAATCCTTTTATTTTGTGCAAATGCAAACTCAACCAGTCCACTACTACTTTTGACAGTTCTCACTAAAAAGCGGAACTTTCCCTTTCCACCCTCCCTCCTCCCTTTTACTTTTCCGTTTTCATTATGCAGAATTTGCACACGCTCACGGAGCCAGAGCCATGCCCAGTCTTTTCCAGACTTCCTTTTTCAATGGGAAGGGAAAATATCTTTTTTTACTTTTCTCGGATTGTCAAATGTAATGCTGTTCTGCCGCAACAACCGGAGGGAAGGAGTAAACGAAAAAAACGTTTGCTCTGTAAATAAACTGCAAGCACAGAAAAAAAACCTGAAAACCCGGCTAACATTCTACTCCCTATCTTGTTGTCTGTAAAGGAAACATGGCAGAGGGAAAGAAAAAGATTTTCTCCCCGGACTCATCATCGAGGAAGTGAGTAAAGCCGGGAGAGAACGTGGAAATCAATATTCCCTTCTTTCCATTTCCACTTCCACCAAAAAATGAACGAGACACAGCCTCCCTCCCTCCCAGTCTCAATACAAAAAACTTCTCCATTTCCACATCCTCCTCACTGACAAGGGAACAAGCCAACAGGAAAAACACTCGAGTGGAAATGGCATGATAAGATGACAAGCGATGAAAATTCGTATGAAATGCAGTGCAGTGCAGTTGCTCAAAAAATATGTTTTAATTTTTTTTACATTTTTTAGGTGCACTTACCACTCCGTAAAATAATAAATAAATGTGTCGTTAGCGTTTTCCCGTAAATCACCTTTGTAAACAGATAAAACAAAAAAAAACTTTTGCATTTGAAGATAACAACAGAACTTATGTGTATTTAAGGGGGAAGAGAAAAAATACAAAAAATAAAATTTGAAGAGCTACAGCACGCTGCGCAAGATCACAAAAAATCACCGCTCCAGTAAAAATATATTTTTAGTTCCTTCATTTCACTGTCAATGTCAGTTTTTTTCCTGTTTACTTTTCAAAATGACTGGACAACTGGAGATAAACGAAAGGAATTTGCAGACTTAATGTTTGTGATGAACACCAGAATTTTTTTTAACAATCCAACTAAAAACTAAAACGGAATACTATTCTCTTAACAGAAATAATGTCACAAGTTCATAGCGCAATTTAATTCATGCTTATTATCAAATATTTTACGTAACTTTATCTAAACAATTATTACCTACCAGTTTTAGTGGCGACACTTGACTATAAAAAATTTTCTGATTATCTTCGTTTTTGTCACTGACTCAAATTTGTTAACTTATACACTAGTAAAAATAAAACGACAGTAAAAAAAGTGCTAAAAACCGAACAATGAAAAGAGAAGAACAGAAGTCAGCCGTTTGACTGTTGACGACTACAGGAAAAAGTGTTTTGGTATCGTAATAAGCTTTGTAAGACTTTTCTGGTCGGCTGTAGATTGAAGTTTGCTCGTTTTATATTTTGTCCGTGTGTGCTCTTCACAATTTCACGTCAAAGTCACACTCGCACAGTGCAGAATGGAGGAATGGATCTTTGCTATGCTTTTACTCCAAAACCACCTTATTTTTTCACAGGTAGTAAGAAAGAATGGATATAAATTGAAAAACTCAAGTTGAGTCTTTTTGCTATGTTGCCCATTGCCCACTACTACCCACCAAAAAAATTGTACGTTTTTTTTACTACTCCTCAAGGCAAAATAGATTTTTGTCTTGTCTATTCACAATGCACATCCACCGAAAAAAAATCTTGTTTTTACTAATACTGAATACGAGAGAGTCACCACCACCAAAACTCCACTTCTTCGATGACTTTGACTTAAAACTTTTTTTTGGAAGTAAACACTTCAGCACAGCCAAACAAAAATAAAATTGCATGGAACGTGTCTTCTCTACTTTTCATGTAATACTCATCACGGACATCATTTTCTCTGTGTTAAAAAAATGTA
>JAHZND010002761.1:0-16674 GCA_027744115.1 Acrocyrtus sp. NNG-2020
ACTGGCAGGAATAGAATAAGAGGAAGCTGAAAAAGGAACGAGCTTTTGGAGTCATAACACAAAGAAAGCAGCGAAATGTAAATACCTACAATGCATTTTATTTAACAGATTTTTTTACCAGGATGCCGATATCGGGTAACTGGAAAACCTAAAAAAAATTAAAAGAGAAACAGCGAGACGATAAAAATGGAGAGAATGAAAAAGCTGAAATGTTGAATTGGGGTCATATTGTAGCAATTTTGGCATTTTTTGTGAAAACATGGACATTCTAAATTTGTGCACATTAAACTTGCAAATTTAATGGGATTTGAGGGCAATATTATCCTGGTTAAGTAATTGCGACTCGATTCGACCATTCTGCCGCTCAGAAAAAAAGTTGGAGAGGGAAGGAGAAATGATATGAAAATTATATGGGTGATGGGAGGCAGAAAATGTGTGCGTGTGTAGGAGTCGAAGAAAAGGCAAAAGGCAGGCAGGTCGATATGAGACAGACATCCTCATCAAATCCGATCACTCGACTCGACGACTCAAAGCGACGCGTGTGCTCTATAATCTTTCATTTTTTCGGAGTGTTCTCAGGCCGCGTTTTTTCCTTTTTTGCGAGTGCATGGGAAAAAAATTGTACTTAGGGAATGGTAATACAAATATAGCCATAACCGCATGAAAAGTACTAGCAACCAACGCAGTGTGCATATAAATAAATAGCAGTTTATACTAACTGTAGTTTATGCTAATTTATGCCCTCATCAGATTTTCTTTATTAAAAAATCGACAACTGCTTTTGCACTCAAAGTTGTAATTTATGTCACTCTAAAAATGTTATTTTTATTTTTAATCGTGCTTGGTGAAACACTACTCAACGGCGATCACAATGCAAATAATTTGAATTAGTCTGGTTTGTTTTTTGACAGGATGGCAAAAGGTAACCCAGTCAGATGTGTGCTTCCGAAATGACCTCCATTTCTCAATCAGTACTAACCTCAGCAAAGGAAAAAGAGACGTGACATGTCAAAGTCACCAGCAGATGAAATAAAACATGACATGTGACATCCGCGCATATAATGTAGACAAGAAAGAGGAAGAAGTTGATGAAAACCAGAGACAAGTTGCTTTTGTGGGATTGTTTCTCTTTGGCTGGATTATTTACAAACTTTCAGTTGAAATTATGCATCTAATTGGTAAAGACTGTTAACCAAGCTGACTTCTAAATGCAAAACTGATTTTTCCAATACAATTCAACAAGTTTGTAATCAAAATCGCATTAACAAGCAATTCTATGTAATGTACCTTACCTACAAAATGACTCCAAAATTTATGAATTTAAAATGTGAAAATAAATTTAATGGGACAGATGTTTGAGTGCATTCCATATGTAAATTTATATCTTGAAAATAGTTCATGTTCCCACATCGTACCACCTTAAAACATGTTTACTTGAATTGGTTGTATTGATTATCAGTTTTGCTTTTTTGGTGTCTTATTCAATCCTATTGCATAAATTATTTGCTAGGATGCATTTCCTTTCATAATTGAAAGTAGAAAATTATTTGCCTTTTGTAATTCGTTATTCGAGCACAGCCCAACAATACAAAAATATGCAGTCTTTCTGTAGCGTTTTACCTATCTGTAGATTATGTCTCTGCATGGGAAAAATTAAAAAAATCCGACCCAACAACACCACCCCAATCCCAAACCTTTTTCTTCCTTAACTTCATTTACACTTTAATAAGAAGAAAAGAGAGTAAATAAATAACATCCGATATTTTTAGTTCTTCTCTTCCCCCATCCCAGATTTAATTTCTTGACGACCATGAAGAGGCAAAAAGGTATGAGCTAACTTTTAAATGGATTTTTTATGCGTCAATGAATTTTGTGTGAAAGTCTGATTATACTCAGATTATAATAAAGATTATCATTATTATGTATTTATGATAACAAAAAGTGCGTACTGTGTGTATACTTATATCGATACATGCACACTTCAATACCAGCAATTCAACAGTCAGTCAAGCAACCAAACCGCCTAGCTCGAAAAAAATAAAAATAGTCACAATAAACCTCCACCTTTCCATTATTGTTGTAGAGACTTCAAGCTAAATGTAACAAAACTGCTTTTTATACGCTTTTTGTGTGCACTGAAACAGCAGGACTATCGTCCCGCTGCCGACCCTTCATCCAACCTATCCATCCGTCACTCATTCCCTCAGAGAAAAAAAATATATTTTTCCCTTGGCTAAATCAAAATACAAGATTTCGTATAAATTCCCCATTTATACGTAAATGACTTTTTAAAAAAGGACACAATATCCTTTGTGAATGTCGGAGTCTGGCTGGTATATCAGCATGCAGGTAAAAATGCCCACCGCAGCGTCAGGGTCCCGACACTCGACGAGAGCTGGTGAGTGTAAGAGTGTAACAGACTAGCTGATGATCCCTTTTTCTTTCAGGTAAAATTTTTTTTTGACTTTACGGGAGAAATATGAAATTTCAGTTTTTCTTACAAAGGACTACACAGCGGGTTTACTTTCAGGTTGGGGACAGACACAAGCAGCTTTAAAATGTCTACGCATTTTCCTGCTATCTGGTGAAAAGTGGGCCCTTCATTATTAGTAATGCCTGCGTATTATTATCACTTTTGTCAACATAGGTGTTCCTTCACCTCAACAATTGGCTAGACCTTAAAATCCGCTGTAAAGAGAATAAAGGTGAATATTTTAGTAATAGTAAAAAAAATTCAGGTTGCATCCTTTTTTATGAAAGTTCACGGAGTGCAAGAGGCTATAAAATGGTAAAATAAAATTTAGAAAATGCATACAAGCTCAACTAGAGTTGCCTGTTGAATTTTTTTCTGCATCAAAATATTGAAATGCCAAATTAACAGAGTGCCTACTTCTGTTCTGCAGAAAAAGTCGGTGAAACGTATTGCCTGGTAATCTATTGCCGTTTATCCACATTAGAATATGTCATGACATGTCACAGAAGGAGATATTGCAGATATCATTTTTGCGAGGAGGAATCCTGCAGAGCAAATTCTCTTCTTGTAGAAAATCTCCTGTCAAATGTGTCACGAGACACGAGCAGGAGCATAAAAGTAGTCAACCAGTTGAAAAAAAGATTTTACGGCGATTTTAGCATCAGCAAATAAATTCTCAATTATCATATGGCAATACTGGCACTTTTCTAGCTTGTTTATGTACCTGCGCTCCCTGCCAAAAAAAAGTTGCCATCTCACTACAACATATTTCTCTCTGCTATGAAATCGGCATTTTTCGAAGTGAACAAAGTAGCATAATAACTATGCAGATAGGATCAACAGAATCGGAGATTATTCGTGTCTTCTGGATGGATGCAGAAAGAGTTGATCCTAGTTTTCCGAATGCTTTAGTTGACAAGTCAGAATACATGACGACAGCTATAACTAAGCAGTAGTGGCAGCAGGCGCAAGTTGAAGAAATAGCTGGAGTGACATTTCATTAGCTGATATGCATTGCACAGAGAGATGCTAAAGGCAAGATACGGAAGTAGGTATATGTACGATTTTATCAGCCTATCTTATACTGTCCAGTGAAATTATTGCATTGCACTGTTTGATAAAAGTCTGATATTGACCAAGTTTATTTATTGCTTTAACATGTAGTGGCGAAGCTTTCCTACATAGTAGGTATGTCAAATATATTATCCTTCCATGCATGCTCAGTTCAATAGCAAATCATTTTCTCGTAATACTCTTAAAAGCGGAATGTAAAATGCAAAAATGTAAACCAAATAAACTGCCAATCAAGTTATTTTATAAATTTTTATGCAGGGAAATGGTAATGCAGCTATTAGTCTGACGATAAATAGGATTGCATGTTTTCCCCACTTTCTTGCTGGACTAATTTATTTATGTACCTATGTATGTCATTTTAATATTCCTTTCTTGATTTCGCGGGGTAATTTGGGTTAAAAGTGCAATATTTCCCAAATCGTGCCTGTGTTCATCTAATTTAGACACACTTTTATTGCGATAGGTGATACGGTAAAACGAAACATTTCTTGATTTCGCGGGGTAATTTGGGTTAAAAGTGCAATATTTCCCAAATCGTGCCTGTGTTCATCTAATTTAGACACACTTTTATTGCGATAGGTGATACTGTAAAACGAAACGCTTTAGACATAGCTACGCAGTGTGGCAAGTGGTGTGGTCGTGGTCCAGTTTGTTTGATCTCAGCACATCATTGCTACACAACTTCAATCCTCCGTCGAGAAGCACGGACGAAAATGGCTCATATTCACAGCTAAAGAGTTACGGTGCTCACCTAAACAATTTACTTTATTCTCTGATCTTTCCTCGATCTAAAAAAATGTAATGTGATATGATGTTGATATGACATGAGCATGAAGCAACAAGCCAAGCCATACTACTTTTTTAAAATCCTAGATTCACCTGTTATATCCCTTATTTTTTTATTATTCCGTATCACCGCCGTATCATCTTACTTTCTCATTTAATTCATTCAGATAATCTTCTAGAATCTTTGCTACTTGCTGCTTCTGTAGCTACTTCCACAGACAAAATATTTTTTGGTCCTTTGTGTGAGCTAGAATATTATCATTTTTTTTAAAAAAAAAAATCTTGTTTAAGTAAAAAATCCAAAACTCTCTGCCCCCAAAAAATTACTCGGGAATGTCACACCAAACCATTCAAAGGTCAACAGCAAAGCCCAAAGGAGAAAGAAACAGCTTCTTCCTACGCACATTTTATGTGCTCATTCAGCCGTGCATAATAACAATAATCATAACAATAAAAGCACACCAGCCATCTCAGGCCAAAATCTTACAGCAAAATCTACCCCCTGAATGGAATTTCTTAGGTGAGCTTTCCCAGAACAACAAAAGGGAAAAATTTCATCCATGACATACCTTTTCGGTTACGTTCTTCCAGCTTCGTTTTATTTCTAACCCTTTTCCTAAAAAATATTATTATTTTCAATGTGGCTGTCTATATCCATTCTCGTCCGTCGTCACACACAAAAATATGCTTATTCAAACCAAAAAATATTCTTTTATCCAATTTTAAATACGCAAATTCTTTTGGATTCTCAAGGGAGTACTGGGTACATTTTTTCAGCCGGATTGAATTAGAATCCAACAAGATTCCAATCGAATAAGCTGCCATAAAACAAACCATTACGAGCGTATAATAATTCGGCAACCATTTCATTTAATATTTAGGCGAGCATGTTCTCAGAAATGTGTGCTTCTCTCTGTCAAAATTACATGGGCATATCTTGTTTCTCCGGATGATGACGATGTTGAATATCACTGGCGATGATCCTGATGACAATGACCATCCTCATCAACAATCAGCTTCCCTGTCATTCTTACTTTTCTTACCATATTAAACATATGCCTTGTCTCCACACATGCTTAAAATTAAAAATTGTAAAAAAGGAAGCAATTTATATATGACTATATCTCTTTGACTTTGACTTTTATATGCATCGCGTATATATATTTCTGTAAAAACTCGACTCTCTGGACACTGAGTAGAAGCTCATTAAGGACAAGTTTTTTGTCTCCTTTTGACTCTGAATGGTCAATAAGAATGATCATAATAAGACGATTCTTGTCACATGGAAATGACCCTAAACGAGCCAAGTTATCTACCTACCCCTTTTTCTCCTTCATATCCTCTATCCTCTCATCTCATTCAGCATGAAGCCTACTACGCTCTTTTCGTATTCATGCCCACTGCCCACATCCAACATCCAACATCAGCGGAGGGAAGTTAACTTGTCCCATAATCATAACAATAGCAATAATAATAATCATAATACAACAAACCTTTTTTGTGTTTAACTGTGCTTACCAAAAGGGAAAAAAATTATCTTAGGAAGAGCCAAAAAGAAATGAGCAGATAATATACATATGTACAGCAATAACAAGACACACAAGACAAGTCATTTAATTTGACACATGTGCAATGAAAATGCAATCGGAGAAAATAAAATCTTATTTTTTTTACCTGGATCATTCTCCAACGATGTTCATTAAATATGTAGATTATGGTAAGAAAAATACAGCTTGGCTTGGTTTTTGGTGCAGGCCTTGCCTTATTGTGCTCCTCTATGTAGCGAGTAATTTCGAATGCGCCTTATTAACGTAATTTATTTTATAGCGATATTATAATGAAATTGGTCATTAAGAAATCGGAGTGCAGTAAGGTTAATGGGCATGCCCATTTTGTGATTGCTATCCATTTTGACATTTACAATCACAGCGGAATTGGTATCAGTATCACTTTGAAAATTAAAAGGGTGTTTGAATTGAGAGAGATTTTTGTGAAAAAAATCAACTCATATGGGAAGTCTAAACATGAAAGGAATCAATGGACAAGACAAACGAAGCGAAAATGGTTTGGTTTGATTTTCAGCTTTTCTTTTCGATTCCATTAAGATTAGAAGCTAAGCTCCGTAACTGCTGTGTGCTCACACACATACACCAAAAAAGTAGCTAAAATACAAAATGCTTACGGATAATCCGCCTGAAAAGGGGCAATAATATTACTGAGAAAATGTAAGCTGATGGAATAAGATGGGTATCGTGCAATAATCTACGCGAGCATGAGCATGAAAGGGTCAGCAAAGGGAAATGAGCCCAATTTCCTATGCGTAATGCTAAACATGTGAATAAACAAGGAAAAGTTCAATTCCAACATGAAAATGACCGTGAATGAATGAGTGAGTGAACGCTGAAAAGGACTTTTTTTGTTCAATCCATTAATTTTGGTTGGAACTGACTGGTATTAGTGTTGAAACCACTGTTTGTTATTATTATTACTTCTGTGATGCTAACTATCCGGGCTGGTGCTTGAATGCGAATTGGCATCATTCTCTATTTTGCTGTTTGAATGAAACAAAATAGTTTGCTAACGACAGAAGCATTTTTTATTATTTTCGTGGAAAAAGGAAAACTTGTCGTAAAAAATTGGAAAAAGCAGCTTTTTTGCTACTTGCCAAATGACCAGTGGCCAAAAAAGGAAGAAAAGAAGTTTGTTTGAAGGGAGACGGGAGAGAAGGATCATTGGCGACAACGGAAATTAGTCTCCTTAAGTAAAGTCTGAGACTCTTCTTTTTTTTATTTTTTTTCCCAAGAAAGGAAGAGGATTTTAAGAGAAAAAAAAGAGTCTGCAACCGAAAGAGGAGGAGGAGGGACTGTAAGAGTCCATACAACCAACTCAATTTTTTTTTCTCAATGAAAAAATTTCTCGTCTTTTTATCCTCTTCTCTTCGAGTAAGTAGAGGTCATAAGGAATTTTTTTAAGACAAAAAAAACCCAAAAGCATTAAGTAGCTTGTCCACAATCTTATTTTATAATATGATAGGAGACAGTAATAAAAAATGCGACTTTTTTTGTTCCAGTCAATATTATAATGCAGTAAAAAAATAAAGGACACAGCAGCACTTTCAAAGTAAAGCAGCGGTTCAATGGACCAGCGAGAAAACAAAAACAAAGTAGAAAATAGGAAGTGAAATAAATAAATACACTCACATACATTCATACATTTTACAAGAAAAGGCTGTGAAAACACCGAAAAAACATTATGTAGCCACCATGTCCCATCAACCACAACATACTTTGGCAGTTTTATTGCTTCTCTTTTTAACAAGTAATTTATTTCAGCAGTCTCCCTCCTTCCTCTTCTTCTCTCTTTTGCGTACTCTTTTGCTCTACAACACTATGCATCTTCCTCTTTTTTTCGGGCTTATCAATACTGGAAATAAATATATTATGCATGGATAAACTAAACTGGAAAAGACATGACAGGCACACAGTACACTCCTTTTGGTGCTGCTGCTGTTGTCACTGTCACCATTATCGTCGTGTACTTACACATTTAATAATGCTGAATACATATTCCACGAAATGGAGATAAGAGGTGAAGACATCTCACTCAAACCAGGCTACATATATCACTTCATCTTTGATTATTTCAGGTTTGAAAATCAAACATGACGAAAAAGTGTCTACGCTTAATTACGCCTCTTTTCACTATCAAGACTGAACTTGCCAAAAATCTGAAAAAGGAAAAAAAATTAACTCCATAACACTCACGACGACGTGTACGTGTATATTTTTTTTCTTTAGCCTTAATTGTAGTGCGTAAAAAAGAAGAATGAAAGGATAAGAAAATATATGAAAAACTCGAGAGCAAAATCTTTAAGCAGTCGGCTGACGTCGTCGCTTATTAGCACCAATCAATTATCGATTAATTGCTCCAGTGAGTATTTATTTCCTCCGAAAAAAAACTCGTTCTACTATCAACGCACAACAATCACGCAACAGGATCGGAAAAGAAAAAAAAGTGTCTTGTACAACGTGAGACATAATCCATGTGATCATTATACATGCATATAATTAACAGAAACACCACTAAAAGTCAACATTACGGCAGACTCTTTACTATTTCCTTTGTCTTCTTCAATTCTTACAATAGTGGGAAAAAATCTGAGCTAACTTCAAGCTTGTTAGTTAACTGTCAGATCTTGAGAGAAGGTTAATACACCTCTGCAACTTCTACATCACTATATAGGTATTTACTGTATAAGTTGGGTAAGTTGTAGACGCACTGCACTATACTTACTCCATTTCTCCATCTAATATGAAATGGAACAAAAAATTACAAAAAATGTATTTTGCGCCCGGTGAAACTTTTTTTGCTTCTATTTGCATTTTCGTGCGCTTGTTACACCTTGTCCCATTCATCTTCTTGAGAAGTCATGTAAAAAGTCGTTAGTTGAGTCTGATTAGTAGCATCTTGGCATTTTTACATAACACTGTGCAAATACTAATCTCAGCAGAATGAACAACACATTTCCTTTTCTACGCAGGAATAAAAAATTATACTTTTGCCCCTGTTGCATTTTACAACTCTCGCTTTTGCTTTTTTAAAAAATCTTTTTTTTCATATGCGCCGTCGGTTCTGCATGGAGTATATAATCAAAAGTCACGAGAAAACGTATTTCACCACCGATGACAAGAACAAGAAAAAAAATCAGTGTCAAGTACAAGCGCTATTCCATCAACTCCAGAAAGATATATATTTTTTGCAGTAGTTCGCAGTAGTTGCTACCTAAGTTCAGGTATTAAAGAAAAATATTTTTTCAAAGTGCCAATTGCGCTGCATTTTTGCAACTTAAGGAAGCATGAAAAATTCCTGGCATATTATTTGCTGCATTATATTATGCATTAATGTCTCCCTTCTTGTTTTCTTTTCACTTCAAACTCAAAACGAAGACAAATTTCTCTGCGATCAGTGATAAGGCTTAAGCATTTGAAAAATAAGCAAAATAAAAAAATCAGGTCCAAAAAGATTTTTATCTCTGGATTTCTGTCGTTTCTTGAATGAAACAAATCACCATTACAAGTGTAATGGTATGACTGATATACTCCGTCCTTTTTGTATGTATTTTTATACGAAAGAACTTGGAATGCAGTAAGATCAAGGAATCAACTTGCTATTAGAAAAGATTATAAATTTCTATCATATTATTGTGTCCCCGGATTGACCTCTCCTGTCGCTTCTTTACACACCACTGTGACACATCTTCCTGCATTTTATTAGCCTGTTCATTGTCATCCATCCTCATCATCCAGCCAAGCTTGCTTTTCAACCGGAATGTCCACAAACTGCACAGCAATCGCTGTTGTTGGTTTTTGCCTGCTCCACAGCAATTTTTATTATTTTCTGCTGTGTGTCCTCGTCCCCTCTCCAAGTCCCATACAGAGTACAAGCATACAGCATCTGTAAATTGGCACTATTTAATTTGTAAAACTGGGCTTAGCCAAAAAACACCAAAACAGGTATGAAATCCAAACAAATTTGCTTTTCTATTTAGGTTTCACCTTACTGTGAATGGAATTTCTAAATACATTCTTGCAGTTGTAAATTGCTAAAAAAAATTAAACCAGATATATTTTATGCTATTCAAGTAAAACTCTGCATGCTCATGTTCTTGTCACATTGACATCAGACATCATACGTGTTCAATAGCTGGGGGATGAGGATGAGCGATATTTTTTATCCATTCAAAAATATATAATTTTGCACTAGTCCCGACACACTGCTTTCTGCTGGCTGTTGCCTCCAATTTGAATTAGCATTTTTAATACCTATGAATGGTCCTGCCATTTAGTAACTCAAACTGGCTGCAAGCTCTACAAGTCTACATTGCCGTTTTCATTTTTATAACAATATCTAACATGACTTAAATTGACAAAATGATCAAATAAATCTGGACACACGAGGTGAAGTCATGTTGGCCAGACAGACGAAATAGATTTTGTTTTTAAAAAAAAGTGGAATAAGCTTAGTCTGAGAGCATGTCGTATTAGGTACATATATGCTGATGGTGGTGGTGACTGTTGACGATGGGTATTTTTGACTTTAAACACGTTCACCTTACTCAAGCTGAGGGGAAGAAACTATAAAAACCTGTCTTACCTCCAATTTACATCCGTTCATATATTTACCTTGTAAGTAGTAAATTGTTATGATAAATATTAGAATAATACAATATCTCGTTACAAAGTATAAATAATAAATTTTAATAGACTCAGCGTAATTATAATTAGAGGAGTAGCTCATCACCGCAACTGGTTGTGTGCCAGGACATGTACACACGCCAGGGTACATAAGAAATATTCACATGTTTACTTGGCGAAATGCTAAAATTTCTTTTTTCCTTATATTGCAATATTGCAAAAAAAAATGCAAAGATAGGTATATTATTTATAAAGCAATTTGCCATTTCGAAATTATAACGATGATAATTTAATGATGATCATGTCATTCATTCTTAGTTGGGAAAGGAATATTTCTTATCTACAAGTGCAAGTTTAAGAGTTCACATAAAAGCTGGTATTTAGCATGTAAAGATGAAAAGGAATGCATAGAGTAGTAGGGAGAGTAATAATTTTTGTGTGTGGATTGCGGTGCAAAAGTCATAACTCATTTTGGCAATATGGGATGCACTCCAGAGAGAGGGAACAACGTACATAATGGGAAAGTAGTAGAGTGCAAAAAAATAAAGTGGCGAAAAAGGATCTGTAAATCTGCCATATAAAAAAGCTGCTTCTTCAGAAGGAAATCGTTATTATTATAGCATCGCCACACACAAAACAGCAGCAGTGTAAAATTCAGTGACTGCAAAAGTGCCACTACTGCTCACCAATATTAATATCCATTTTCTAAAATAAACTTCATAAAAAAAGGTGAAATATAGGCATATCCTATATCATCCCCACCACAAAGCAAGCACTGCACAGCAGCAAGAGAACGAGCACAGCGGGATGCAGTAGTAGGCAATGCAGAACTAAAAAAGGAGGATGGAGTTTTCTGACCGATTTCAAAGAAAATGGTTTACGTATGCCATCTGCCTGGAAAAGTTGGGGTTGAGTTGCTCTCCCCTTCCTTCCCACTTTAGTTTCACACTGGAATGGAACGGTTGTACTGCCTCAAGCTTGATTTCTCCCCTAAAAACATCGTTTCTTCCAAGTGAGTGGAGCAACAACATAATCTCCTGTCTACTTTGTAGTTATGTTTATGTTGCAGAGTTGTTTGCTACTCCTATCTGCTTTGCTTCTACTACCAGCACCGGACAAACGTACTTTCCTACACAATTTTTTTTATATAATGCATACGAGAGCGTAGTAGTAAAATACTGGATTTTTTATATGCAGCACATGAAGCTATATGAAGGAGCAAAGCATGTATTTACCAGTAACCAGTATCCATTCACATTACTGCAGTATTTTTTTACATGCCTAGAGGTTATCACAGCGTGATTATGGAGAATGGAGTGACGGGAAAAGGATTGGGATATGTGGGCATATGACCACTCCTTCAGGTCCTCCTCTGCGCTCAGGTGTAGTGCCCATCTTTCAATCTTCCCCTTGTAAACTGCACAGCTCTCTATTGTGCTTTTCTTGCTCCGTTTTTTTTTTTCAAAATTATATGCTACATGCTACATGATCAGCCAACAACAACGTAACATTATTACATGAAAAGGTATTTTTTGGAGATAAATATTACTTACGGGCTAGCACAAAACTACCTCCATCACACCAACTACATTATTATTAATTTTTATATTATTCATTACCTTTATATCTTTACACGCACAAACGATTGTGAAAACATTATTTTTCGTTTGGCAACATGCATTTTTCCTATTTTTGGAGGTAGGTGGGATGATGAGCAATGGAGGTTACAACTAAAAACTGCACCGCAGATCTTGGAATATTATGCAAGTGACTAAAGGCTAAAATAAAAGTTTGTTCACTCTGCTTACTCTTCAATCCCCGTACGTAATTTTCATCGTTTTTCACATTACAAAGGAAAAATTCTTTTGATTAGAAAATATATTTTTTTCATCAGAGAGAGAGAGAGACCAGAGGCCGACCAAAAAACGTGTACCCGTCCAGACCCGATCCAGTCTCTGAGAAAAAAAAACATTCCAGTAAAGATTAGCTTTACCTACCTCGCTTAACTCGTTAAATTATCATCATCTACCTACATCTTCTATAACACATTCAGCTGTATTTTTACTATATATTAGCCAGACATTTTTGTTCCACTTTAAATAAAGAATTGTTCAGCATTCTCAACGAAAACCGACTTCGCCTCTTATTATTACACCAGTGCAGCACTATGCAATATTAAATGCAGGAGCTTCAGCGCTTTTTCAGTTTGCGTTCCATTCTGTGAAATGAACAGAATAATAATAATAACAACAAGATTCTATATGGAATACCAAACACCTGTCTGCTCTTCCAAGTTATGGGATAACAAGACTGGGCTTTGACCACAAGACACATAAGAGGGAAAAGAACTTCCCATTTTTTCCCTCCCTTCGATATAAAAATACATACATATTCATCTTACAAGCTATAAGCAGCATTTTCTTGCTTTTTCTTGCCATCTCAAAAAATATTTATTTCTACATAAAGTGCAAAGCCAAAGCTAATGCCATCCCAAATATGTAATGTGGAAGAAAATGCAACCAGTAAAGTATTCATTTTCTATATAAGATGATTACGATTGTGGATTGTGGATTTGTTGCGCAGGTTAAAAACTTGAGAGAAACGATGAGAGCATATTTTCAGGTGCATTCTTTCTTCAAAAGAAAAAGATGATCCACCCAGTTTGCCTTTTTCCACTATCCACTAGTTCTACTAGTCTGAGCTGAGTCTGGGAAATAAGCGAACATTTGGGAATTTTGTAGTATGGAAGTTGGAATTTTTTTTCAGCTTTTTTCTTCATTATCATTATTATCATGCTCCTCCTCGCACAATATTTATCATCTGATGGTTATCTCTACATTCAATTAATATAGCTTGCACCATTTTCCTTTTGCCTTAAATTATTAAACTTTTTTATTCGCATATTATTATTACTCGTTGTAAGAATCCATAACTAATTTTTTAGAAGCAGTTTTGCTCTTGCTCCCCTTATCTCCAAACCACACAAAAAGCTCCATTTTCTGCTGATCCGGCTCCCACTTGCCAACGGCATTTTCTCCCTGGCCGGGTGTCTACGTATGATATATAAGCTTCGTATATCTGTCATCAGCTAAACACTTTTTATTGTAAAAGCCACACACAAGGACCAGATCAACTTTTTTTTTGCTTTTCTCCGGTGACAGTGACATCCCTCTTCCTTGTAGCCAGTATCGAGAAGGTATGCTGACGATGATGATGAATATCATCCTCTATCTCACTCCTCTCGCATTTCACGTGTGTGGTTAAGTTGCTTGGTGCCGAAATAGTGTTTGTGTGGCTGTTGCTATTATGGTGGTGGTGGTGGTTTGGTTTGGTTTTGTGATCTGCAGGTCCATCTCCTAGCTGCTACTAGTGTAAAGCTGCTTCATCCTCTCATTTTCAAAGTTATCATCGACTGGTATCAGAAAAATGTATTTCATCCATCTATCTCTGTCCATCTCCTCCAACTTTGTGTCAACTGAAAAAAATGGGAGCAGCAAAAGTGGCATCGCCAGCATGTTATGAGCTTGCCTACACACACAACAACAACAATGAAAATGAATTAGGCACAATTTCTGATTGTAAAAAATGCGTTTTTGTGAGTTTCTTTTGGCCGTATCATAATCAGCTTTTCTCCTCTCTCCTTATTCATCTGATTTGATGAGGCGTGCAGTGTAAAAAGCTAAGGATTACATTCAATTTAATCCGATTACATCACACATTTTTTTATTTGTATTTAAGTCGGATTATAAATTATAAAACAGGTTCATACGCTTACTTCCCTTATAAAAAAGACTGTAAGGGAGAAATGGGGATTTTTAACTGAAGCTAAAGAGAGCAAACCCAGTTTGTGCGTCCTTCCCCACTTTACACAAATTTATTTTTAGGAATAGGAAGGAAATTCGCTATTTCACTAATGAGGGTACGCTTTACAGCTTACTAGGAATTTTGCATTTACTGCAGCCGAGTGATAATGAATGAACGAGCAACTTAAATGGGGTGTGTGTAATGCGTCATCATATTGAGTCATTGTCACTTTTCCTCCTTCTTATCGCACTCTGCCAGTCATGCCAAGTACTATTATATAAAATATAAAAAATCCGTAGAGATCATCTCCCTGATATGGCCAATGCCACGATGATCGAGAGGATAGTATAAAATGGTGAAGTGTTATAAGTACCTAATTTTACTATTGTCATTTGGTGGGGTAAGCTAGTGTTTGCAGTTCTCTTTTTTTCAGTTGAGATGGGTGCAGTCACTTGTAACAAGAAGACAACAAAGTTGACTGACTTTTTTTGTATTTTCTCATTTTTTGAATAGAAAATGGTGGAATGGAAGAGTGAGCCCATTATTGCTAAAGAAATAAAATTATCCTAATTTTTGTACAAAGTGCCTCTTTATAGCTTCCCACACTCCCACGTAAAGTAACGACGTTGGCGAACTAGCGACAGTCTTTTAAACTGTATCAGTTCAGTTCGTTTTGTATAGAAAGAATTCCTTAGCAAATTGAGTTTCTCCCTTCCACTCCGTACATTGCAGTTTGTGCATAAGCTCATAAAGGCACAAAGTGAAAAATGGTAGAAAAGTGGGAGGATTTTGAATGAAACGATAAAAACATAATAATACACATTAGCATCCATTACTTACCTTAATACGAGCTATTTTCTTCATTGCTCTGGTACAAGGAAAAAAATAAAAATGATACGGTATGCTACACATCAAATACATCCTATGCTAAGTAACAGCTACAAAATGTGACGTTTTTCTTCTAGCATCATTGCTATTATTATTGCATTATCCTTGTTACTATTATTTACTAGTATAATGATTGTCTTCCGGTTTNAGCTACAAAATGTGACGTTTTTCTTCTAGCATCATTGCTATTATTATTGCATTATCCTTGTTACTATTATTTACTAGTATAATGATTGTCTTCCGGTTTTTTGGGATTGCGTAACATGACGTGAGTAAGCTAAAGCTATAAGTCGGAGTCCAAGGTATGTAGCAAGACAGGATGCTTTCAATTATTTAGTTTTAAAAGGAAGCACGAATTAAAAAAATGGAAGCTGGAAATTGAAAACTAACTCCTTCATGTAAGTTTGAATTCCCCGAAATTGCATTCAAATTGTCGGATCACAAAACTAAATTTTAGGTTTAGGCTAAAATTTTCAATAATAGTTTTTAAGACTGTTATGTAAACTGTACATTTTGTATGAAGTCAACTTGTTTTCCGGCGCAAAAGAAGAAGAAGCACACCAACTACCGTATTTTTTATCCAATTCCTTATCAATCAGATAATTGAAAATAGGCAGCACCATATCTTTTCGACAGGTTAGCCCTCGAGGAAGTCTCCCAACTTTACTGCAGTGCATATAGAAACCAACATGCCAGCAGGCAATTTCATCATGATCTTCAGTTTGAGTCTTGAGAGAAAATAGAATCATTACCAGATAATGATTACATTAACCATGTTCTCATTGATAATGATGTCGATCATCTAATCATTCTCTATCATCCTCTCAGGTCCCAGGTCTGCTGACATACTGGTAAATGGAAAATTGTTGTACGTGCGTAATCCTAATCATATGTCCTTCTATCGCATAACAGCTAACAGCAGTCAGCGAGCCAGCAACATCAACACAAGATAAAATTGTCTCGGCTGAAACTTTCAGAATGAAAAAAAACTATTTACTACCTATAACACTATACAGTTTTTTTTTCTAAACGTTATTATTCCGATATCAAAGTGAAGAAAATTGGGAAGGGAAATGGCGTGGTGATCTAGTGATCATCGGTGGTCGGTGGTGGTGACCCCATCAAGGGAACTCTCTTCAATTGTCTGTACAATGATGATAGCCATCAGGATCCAATCATTTTCATTGCATATCGGATCGATGATTTCATTTCCTTTTGAGCTTGCTAACCACAGAGAAGAGGAGAGAAAAATGATGATGTTACTGCAAAAGAAGTGATGTCAAGTGGTTGATTATCCGACGCTGGTAGTGTATCCATCCACAGTATCGTAAAAAATATCCCTTTTCCCTCCTCCCTACACACATATATTTTTTAACTTTTTTGATCAAGCCATTTTCTCTCTAAGGTGTGTACGAATCGTAGGTAGAGCTCGTATAAAAAACAGTATTAAAAAAT
>JAHZND010002762.1:0-20723 GCA_027744115.1 Acrocyrtus sp. NNG-2020
ATGAACCGTTCTGCGATCGTCCGAAAGGTCAATAATTTCGCCGTTGTAAAACACGTCCAATTTGAAGCCGGAATTAATTTGCATCTGTTCCTTTACTTGATGGATAATCTGTTTAAAACAATGAATGAATAAACGCATTTTCAGCAACTTTTTAACACTACGTAAAATACATGATACATGTGTAGGTTTTAATCATAGTTTAGGAATATGTATTTACCTGGCGGCGTAACCCAGCTGGTGTTTCGTTTGTGTGAGTTAAAACTTCCATGTCATCGAATCCTCTTCCACTTGGCCCAGGAAATCGAATGTAAACAACGAAGTTTCTGCCTCTTGAAGCCCTAAAATCAGAGAACAATTTTCTTTCATTTACTAAGCCGATCAACGAGGACTTCAGTTTTTACTATCTTTACTTGCTCACCTGTACAATGGAATAAATCCCCTTTCTTCACCATATTCAGCATCACATTCCCCAATGTACTCAATAAGAACCCTGAGAACTCGACAGGCTCGTGTGACTTCCTGTCGAGCTCTATTTGTGGAATCTTTATCCTGATCTAGTATTACTATAGTATCATAGGAAGCCTTAAGTCTGTCAGCACAAGATGATAAAAAGTCATCATGGACCACTACTTGGTCGGGTAATAGCTTAGGTCCAAGTGCTGTACAAAACTGCCTAAGGAACACTATTGCTTTTGATGCCATATCTTCACTACCAGATAGTATTATCTTCCAGACATAGTCCGTTCCCGTGAGTTCCAACTGTTGAAAATATTTGCAGTTGCAATAAGCGTAACCTTTGCTGTAGAATTGACTTTAGATAAAAGAAAATGGCTTACACTGTCCATTGATACCTCGTCCCTCTTGTTAACAATCAATTTCTTCTGTTTGATGTTTACAAATCTGAAAAACCGTTCAAAGCACCTAGAAAAGAAAACAAACATACAGGGAGTGAGTAGAGATGCACAATTTACACACTCAAACGCGCGGTAGTACTGTAAACTGTTAGCCTTTCACTTACTCTAGACCAGTTTCAGTTAACAAAGTCGGATCAAAATTTAATATTTTTCTTTCAAAGAACGGTTGAATAATAGCTTGGTCTAAGTCTGGATATTCATTGGACATGAGCTTTGAAAACCATTCGAAGCACATCTCTCGATCGGTTGAAAATGCAGGATTTTCTGCTAAGCATTGCCAAATAGAATTAGCTTGTTCCTCACATAAACACAGGTCACCAGCCTACAGAGAAAATTTAATCATTTCAATTTTCATAATCACAATACACTTATGTATTTATCTAAAGTACTGCATTTTGGAAATTCTTACGGATATAATATTACCTTCAATAACGATAACAAAAACGTTAAACGCTCCTTAATTTGGTCCAAATGCGAATAGCGTCCATCTAATTTAACTTGATGAGGATCGAGAACACCTTTTTCTGAATTAAAAAATTAACATTACTAGTTAGTGTTAAGATACTGGGGGCATACATTTAAACAGCATTTATTCGTGAGTACCTTTGACAAATATTCTGACTTTTTCCATGTACGAATTTAAAGACTCGCACACCTTAACAATTAACTGTCTATCATTTTGAAGCTTATTGATTATTTGGGCACGGTAAGTTGTAGCAGCATTTTTATTAGCGGATGAACTTTCTGGATAAAGACTAAATATTTCATTCATGTGTTTCATCGCTGGTATCACCCAAGCCACGTCGTCTTCAATAAGTTTATCCATACTTTTGTTCAGCCACTGGAACTTTTGATTGTCGCGTTGCTGTGATGGGTAAACAATACTTATTAGTATGACGCAACAAGTATAATCCAAATCATATTAGTCAACTTGATAAATAATACTAGTATGGTAACTGCCAAGTTATCAAACTGACTATATGCTCAAATACACAAGCTCAAAATCAGGTTTACTAGTACTAGCGCATACCTACAGTTGAATAAAAACAGTTGTAATCTGTTCCTATATTCATATCCATACAGTACATATAGTACTAAAAAGTGCCTGTAAAAACTCATATTTTAACTTACCTGTGCTGCCCATATGTCATCTAAATCTTTCAACGATAAACTCCGTTCTTTAATAATAAATCTTAAAATCTTTTCCAGTTTTTCTACATATTGTGGTTGGTGCAACGAATCACGTAACACAATTTGAAGCACTTGGTTGTCTGCAAACCAATCTGCTATATTTTTAGCAGTTAAATATTCGACCTCATCTAAGCGATAGTGATGCGATGTGTAATGTGATGTAACATTCTGAATAACTTGATTGATCTCATTGAGTGCATTCATTTTGCCATTGAACGAGGAAACCTGTAAAATAAATATAGAACGGTATAGGGTTTAATGATGATATGGCTTTTGTTATAACAAGAATAACACCATTGTACTATTTACTGGACAAGTACCTGCAACATTCTAAGTATCATTCGTAGTCTGAATAATTCAAGAACTTTCATCTGTTCCTCTGATTCCGAGGTTCTGGTCTGAAGTGCTTTCAGACATTATTATAACCGATGATATTATATCCGACTTAGCTGTTTCCTTCTTTAATTCGTCGTCACTTAAATTTTCAAGAATTTGCGGAACGGCTCTTAAAACGTATGTAAAGTACTTTTCTACAGTATGACGGGTCAAAAATTCTGCGCATCTGCCAAATGGTCGAAGTAACGAGTATATAACTCCAACATTTAGTCCATTTGGATTTTTGAACCTCTTCAGCAAAAGATCAAACCCATCACTGCTACCGAATCTATTGATAAGGTCAACCAGCCAACCTATAAAAACATAAATAAAGGAGTAAAATTCAATTCGGATTAAAACTAAAACATTAAAACACATCACTTCTGCCAAGTGAATCAGTGTATCCCACCTTTGCACTGTCTCATTTCAATTGGTCTTGCAAACAGCTCATCGTCGCTTACAGGGGCGTCAGGAGAATAAGTTTCCGGCGGTCGGTTGGCGTTAAACATGTGAAATTTGTTTGTAGGGTTAAATAAAGTAGACATGAGATCAAACAATGGGAACCAGTCAACTCGAAGCTTGACGACCATTAAATCCACCAATCGCTCACAGTTCTTTAGTATGGCTTTATGAATTTCTGGCTTCCAACTAGACACAGCATCATCAGTGAGAATTTTGGTAAACGATATTGTAAGGCCATCTCTAAAGAATCGCTGGCAAGGTTCACACTTCTCATCCAACCCTCGCTTTGCCAAGTCAATGGATGCTGCCAGCAGCTTTTCCAGGTGACCTCCAGGTAGAACCGGAACAACCCAACGGGGATTGGAAATCATTTCATCAAGTCTTGTCATGTCTCCAATAGGAAATGTTAACACCGGCACTCTTGATGGCGACGTTGCCAAAGGGGATGTACTTTGTTGAGTTCCGTTTCCAGCATCAGAATGTTGCTCCTGATCGCACACATTATCCGACAACATTTCCTGTATTAACTCTCGATCTTGCAGTTCTTGAAGACCTTGAGATTCTTCATGAGGAGATTTCAAACTCTCCTCCGACTCATTTACTGAGACTATGGTTGTCGTCGAATCAACATCTGATTTAACCTCCACATCCTCTCCCGCTAACTGAGGGGAGGATGTAACATCCTCCCCGTTTGTTGTTGAAGTTGACATTGGTGAATCTTCTTCACTTTCCCCGCCACCACCTGATATTTCAAGAACTGACTGCAACTGATGATAACTGACTGAATTTACTTTCGATTGACTCTCTGAGGGTGTCTGAGTCTCAAACAAATTTGTCATTCTTCTTCATTCCGGTGTCGTTTGTCATATTCGATTATCCACAAGAAGAAACCACTGAAATTAAATTTAAACTCCTCGACAATGTTCTATCCTCCTTGCACGGTTAAATTTTTCTAGGAATTACGTCACCCTGACCCTGCAATAAAATCAAAATAAATAAATTATCGTCTCAAGTATAAAAATAAACTATCAACTACCTATACATCATGGTAATAATCGCAGTATTATAGCGTAACAACGTAAACATGTGATTCGGCTAAAGCATATTGTTGACTGTATAAATATCCACTTTGAATGCACATCTTTCTCTTCTAACCATTAATGCACCTACAAAAATAAACAAACTTTTAAAAAACTTCTAATTGAGTGCCGAATGAGTAATCGATTAGATATGATACAGTAAACAATAAATGTTCATCTTTTAAGATTGTATTCTTTCAAATATTTTATCTTTCATATTTCACTCAAATTTTGAATTTTTCTAATCTAGAAATCAATGATTGAAATGAAATACTGTATTACACTTAATAAAAATGGTAATAATTAAAACAAACACACATGTACATACTTAAAACTATTAGTTCTGTATTTAAACAAAACTGAAAAAAAAATCGAGAATTTTTTAAAACTTTCTTTCAAGTTTACAAATAAATCAAATCTGTAATTTACACTATCTTCACGATTAATTTTGCTATCTGTTTTACATTATTAAATCATTTGTTTATCATTCATTCATTCCATCGTGGAATTGGAAATCTGTCACTGCAATTTAGAATGGTTAAAATGTGACTTGCGTAGCTTTATGTAAAATTATCGGAAACGTTAATTATGTAAATTGCTCACTTGATGATAAGCTAATACTTCATTTGCTATATCTCTAAACAGCTGACATCAGCTGGAACAAGTTTTCATACGGTTAATGTTGACAACACATCCATTCGTCATTTCATAGCAACTTTCGTCCTCGGCGTATTTGTCATTACGTAATGATGACTAACAATTTTGCCACAAAACCCCAGTCAATAATTTACGGCGGCTATTAGTAATCCCCTACACCTCAGTTTTTTTTGAGCACCTTACAAAAACCAAAAAAGCCGTCTAACGCCACCCCAAAAGCTAATCAAGATTTCCACGTTTTGCCCCTATTTAACCTTGCTTATTTCGTATCATTCTTGCAAAAATTATTCCAATGCTACACACTGTTCCTTCCTTTTCCATGTCATCTGTTCCAACTTGCACAAAAAAAACTCCAATTTGCCAAAAAAAATTTTTTGCACCTTTGTTCAAGTGCCCCTCCCTACCACACGTCCACCCTAAGAAATGTGCTAGGTGCCCAGAGGTAAACCTAAATGGCTTATTTTTTTTAAAAGCTCTCCACTTACTTTTTTGTATGGGGTGACAGTTTGAGTTTGACTACAAAAAACGGGACGAGGCTCTCAGGCAGCCGGGTGTTGATGCTCAGGTAAATTTTTAGCTAGTCATCATTCACGACTTCAAGGAACTTTTACGCAATACACACAAAACAACTGCTAAACTGCTCACAGTTCACAGTTTTTGCTGTTCTCCCTTTTCCAAGATGACAGAAGAGCCGTAAAAAATCATCAGTACATACGACGACCGACACAAAATTGTATTCCAGTCGTGTCCGTGTGTCGTGTTCCTAGTTCCTTCCTGTCCTCTTCACATCAAGTACTTGCCCCTGCCCGACTTCAACACGGGGCAGTATAGTGAGAAGGATGGACTGTTGTCTTGTTGTATGCATTGCATGTATAGTACTCTGCATTTGCCTATTCTTACGATGCAGACCATTCATATACATGCGAAGGTATGACTTACTCATGTAATAAGTATTCCAATTCCTTGTTCATCTTCATATTTACAACAATGTAAGCTTAATTATGTGGGAGAGATGCACTATGTGGCAGAATTTTGGGACTTTAGGGAGTAATGTGCTCTCTCCGTTTTCATGCTATAGCCATAGCTGATAGCTATGACTTAAGGTGTAAGGAAAGAAAGGAGTGAACTCTGAAGAATGATTTCTTTGTGCTGCTTTTAATACTATCCTTTTTTTCATACATGAAATGAACAAGACTTGTTTAAATTAACTAAAAAGAATGGATGTAACATATCAACTATGTAGTACAAGTAAATGCATTAATTTGTATTTTACTTTTGCTCCAGTTTAAGTTACATTTGTTTCTGTCATATCTCCACACTTGTAATTGATATCGTATGTTGCATGTGTGGTACTGTACTGTGCTTTAAGATTGCTGATATCGATATCATAATCATACTAGTGACTAGTCTAGTACATTTGCAAAAGGGAAAAGGGTGTCGGTGTCAATCTCTCAAAGTCTACTAAAATACACTGACATTACTACAATTCTGCACCACTACCACTGTACTGGCTGTACCACTAAACCAATAGCTTGGTCTTTCTTGGGCCCTGTTTTGTGATCCTCATGATGTGTTCTGTCTGATGCGTGTTACATAACTTACAAAAATGCATGAACAATCATACAAAAATAGGCAAAATAAAATGTTGTATTTAGTAGTATAGGTAGATAGGCTAGGCATGCTGTATGTAATCATGCAATGGTCTACCTCTAATGCATACAATCCTTCTTCGTGTGTTAATGTATGTATAATGGTAATAGTGGTGGTAATATGGTGACGTGTGTAGATGAAGTGAATATGAATAGACTATGTAATATGTAGTATATGTACATATTAGTTTAGTTAGTATGGTTTGATCTTGGTCATACGCTGCAGCCTAAGCCTGTGCGATACTATGTATGCAATGTTAAATGCTTACTACCACTACCTACCTACAAACAACCTACAACAAACTGAACAAACAGCTACAATAGATGATAGCAGAAATCCTATCTATACCATACCCTATAACCCTGTCTGTACTTAGTCTGTATGTCTGTATGCCTTGATGACTCATCATACTAGCAAAAAGCCCGTTTTCTGAAATTGTGCTTAGCCGCAACCACTCGTCTTTAGTACTTCAAATTTTTAATTGCACATTTAATCTTTTTGCGGTGCATATACATATGTGTACAGCATATGCGGAGGGTAGTTAATTAGATACGTATGTATCAGTGGTATGGATTTTTAAAGATTCATAATGTCACAGAAAAGAGATCCAGAGTCAAGGACTTCACCGCATACCTGACCTGACGTTTGTCTATTTATTCACGTGCGTATTTGCTTCATTCCGCGCCGTAGTCCGCACAGATTTGCCGAAGATTAGCCGTGTGTTAGCTTAGTTAGCTGTAGCCGACTCGCCGCGAGCGCGTAGAATACAGCAACTATGTAGAGGTGTATACTTATGCTCTGCTTCGGATCGCTTGCTCACATGAAAAATTATATCAGAATGTTTGCAAAATTGCAAAGAAAGGATTAATCGCATCGTCCTCTATCCCATACTCTTATTTTTGTGATTCATGATGATAACATAACTATAGCATAGGTTAGTTGCATTTTTACCTACATACACCCCTATGCAATGCTGTATTCCTCAATTTCCACACCGTCGCCAAGAGAATCGGCTACCGTTAACTTAGCATCACGCACAGCTTATCCCCGGTAAAGCTACTGTGGCTACGGGTGGAATACAGCATATACCTAGGGGTGTAGATTTGGCTGGTTAGGATTTCGGACTTTAGGACATTCTCTTTGAGTGATCTATATTTACAATCCAAAATAGCAAAGCAGCAGAACCTGCATTACATTGTATTCAATGCATTGGGATTTGGGAGCACAGGTTAATGAATTTTTCCGTCTACATACATACAAATTTCTGTAGTTTTTGCCTAATGCCTACTTTTACATTCAGTCTTGGGCTATGTCGTCTCACACACACACCGCTTTGGCTGTCACTGTCATCATCACAGTAGTCTTATGATCATCATAGCACCCTCAGCACCAAGCATCTAAATCTAGGTACCTACATATGTAGATTTCAGCTTTGAATGGAGATCCGAGGAGGATTACCTATCTTGGTTCGCATTTTTTGTAATGTCAGTCACAATCATCACGACCATGAAATGTATTTTCTAAAACTATAAAAGAAAACCGCAATATCAAGCATAATACCGGACGCATAATACCCCAACTTAAACGAAAACAAAATTCTCTGAAATTCAGCGAATGAGATTATGATTAGTTATAGCTCATATCATATCATAGTTTTGTATATCATTATCATATCATACTTTGTAGTTGTACATACCTACCTAATACCTGCTAACTACTACTGTAACTAACCGTAATGGAAGTGGCCTTCTACTACTAACTACAACTAACTATTACTGTGCTAACTACTTTTACACACACTAATTTTTAGCTTACTCTTTCGAATTTCGATTTCTTAATCCTGAGGATGATATTTTTACACTTTTATTAGATCATAATATGTAGATTTAATTCATAGCCATTACCACATGATGCAACATATAGCAAATTGTAGGTACCATAAATATTTCCAAAGAGTGATTTCCGAAGTTAATCTGATAAGGACGTAGCGCCTGTATCACATCTGTGAACTGTTAATTAAAACTTCCTGTGTGACTGCCTAGTATTGTTGTCGTTATGAAAATATTGACAATTGAAAGAGACAGAACTGGACAATACAGATTAAATGTGGTCGTGACTGTAGTAGCCTGCTACAACAGGTGAAATTTGTAATGTTGGAACTGGTGAAAGTTTGGCTTGCATAAAGATCTTACTAAAAGATTTTTTTGCATAACTGAAGCTGGGTGCATATGCAGGTAAAGTGGGATCGTTGTCGTTAATAGAACTCGTTGGAATGGATAAGCCCACTCACTGGCCATTGGCAGACGTATCGCCTGTATCACATCTGTGAACTGTTAATTAAAACTTCCTGTGTGACTGCCTAGTATTGTTGTCGTTATGAAAATATTGACAATTGAAAGAGACAGAACTGGACAAGACAGATTAAATGTGGTCGTGACTGTAGTAGCCTGCTACAACAGGTGAAATTTGTAAGGTTGGCACTGGTGAAAGTTTGGCTTGCATAAACATCTTACTAAAAGATTTTTTTTGCATAACTGAAGCTAGGTGCATATGCAGGTAAAGTGGGATCGTTGTCGTTAATAGAACTCGTTGGAATGGATAAGCCCACTCACTGGCCATTGGCTACTGCCCTCATGCAAATTTCATATTAAGAGAGCAAAAACGCTGTTTACGGATGATAGAAACTGTAAGACATTAGTTTGTTCCTTATTTCCTCCAGGAGTAGTTTGGAAACGGTTTAGGGAACAGCGAATGGTCATGGAACCCTCTTCTTGTCCGCAGCGCTATGATCCAGACTGCGAACTAATATTTTGCCGTTCATTTCAAGTTGGTTCCACAGTTCTCCTCTGGGTGGTTCCTGTATTCACTGGTTGTTGCCAACTTGCCAAACATGCTTACTATAGAAAGCAGTTTGACTATGATAGTGGTGGTGTGAGAAGAAAGTTTTTGCGTTACTTTGTTGCACAAGTCCAGAAGAAAAGAGCAGGTTATCAAGACGAGCGTGAGCTGCACAGAACCGAGCTGTTCACATGAAATGGAATTCAAGCTAACAATCCCTCACTCTCACTCCCGTGTTGCTAAACTGGGGAACCCAGCGTTGTCTTTCGTTTTCACCCATCATATATGAAGACCTTAGTCGCAGCGTAGTGCGCTCAGTTACTCGCTGGCAGCTAAGTTGGGTTGTTGCTCCTTCTAAACTTCAAAAGTTTAATTCTTCTTAAAAAGGCATCATTACTATTGTTATATACCTAGACTCTTAAGTCACTACATAGTGCACTTCACATCGTCAAGTGTGTTATCTAGTTTAGCATTTTTACATATAATTCATATGAAGAGAAAAGCTGCGGGAATTGAAATTTTTTTGGGAAAAGAAAGATTTGAAAACAATATTTTAGAAAATAAGAGCATTTTATTTTCCCTTGTATCTTCAAGCCACGTAATAGTTTACGCGAATGGGTTTTATTTTATTGCCTTAAGTTTAGTGAAAAAAAGTTCTTGTTAAAATAGCTTTCTCTTGTATAAGTTAGCATTATCAGCAACAGTTTGCCCTATTCTGAAATCTAAATTGATGGTATGTGGTGAAGCTTGTAGTAAAAAACGGCAGCCTTCAAGTGCAGACTCGTTCCCTGGAGAAACAATAATTCAGATCCAAAAAGAGATATCTAAGTCAAGTCAACTGGCTGATCTCCGAAGGATAAGAGATAAGGTGATGAAAAGGTAAGCTCCTGTCTTAATTCTAGGACCAGAAGAGATATACATATGATCATAATGCATAATATCTGTATGCTCCATTTGTAGAATTATACGTCAGCAGAATGCTTATAGGAAAAGTTAATTTCGTCAAAAAGGTCTCCAATGACTGATTACATGTATGCACCACCTGTGTAAAACAAGTGTTAATTTTTCAAAAATGCTGCTACTTATTCCTCACATGGATAGAACTAGTCGTGTGTATTTTTATTCCTTTTGCTTACCCTGTGAATGGGAGATATCATATCATTGAAAATCACTGATATGTTTACTATACTAGCATATTATTTGAAGGTGGATGCAGGGAGGCACAGAATCTCCATCAGTGATTAACACCAATGTCGCCAGCACACTTTCCATTAAATATGCATTTCGGATCCATCAATCCCTGTCAAAAATCCTTTCCACTTTCATTTTTCTTGTGAGAGGGAAAGTGTTTGTATAAGTGATAATTGATATGCTGCTGGCATCCACAGAATGAAGCCTAATAAAAATTTGATACTGATCGCTTGCGACGTGCCAACACCTATTATCTATTAATGTACCTGCATGTGCTCCCATTATACCCTTTCCTTGGCAAATCGGAAAGATATTTATGATAGTTTTAAGATGTCCATGCTAACAGGCGGAACTTGAGCTTCAGACATGTCAGTGTCACTTATCCCGTCCTTACATTAATGTACCTGCATGTGCTCCCATTATACCCTTTTCTTGGCAAATCGGAAAGATATTTATGATAGTTTTAAGATGTCCATGCTAACAGGCGGAACTTGAGCTTCAGACATGTCAGTGTCACTTATCCCGTCCTTACCGTATAAAATTCTACTTTTGCTTACCTATGCACACATTCTTTCACTTTCACTCATGGCAGCATTACAATATATCTATGCACTAGTATGTATTGTAATAAAATAACTAGAAAGTTTCACATTGCCCCGTCCATCTTTTAGCATACATTTTTAACTTGCTTGCCGTTAAATTAAGCAGCAAATGCAAGTGGCTTTTCACAATCATGTATTTATGCTACAATTTGTATACCTACTTGTATTTTTATGGAAAACCGCAAAAATGCCAGTTATAGTTAATCGCAGATAATTTAATATAATTGGTTTTCATTTTCTATACGACAGGTGAAGACATCAGGTCCGATTAGGTTGCTCTAAACCAACGAGAAGAAGCAACCACTTTGGGCTAGGACTATCTTCTTAGTGCGTTATAGTCAATCCAGAATCAAGATTGAAGCAAGCGTGGGCTTGCTTCAATGCAAAAGAGAAGAAATCTCCAGAAGAAATCCCTTTCTACTAAAGAAGTGAAATCAGAACTGCCATTGGGACACATCTTATGTATAAGCGTTACTATTCATTATTATGAATCTCTAACCGTCGTCCACCAATTCAGAGATAAAAAATGATTCACAGATTTTGGAAGCATTTGGAGTTAAGTAGAACAGTTTTTTGAATGCAGTGTGTTTCCAAAAAACAGTACCATATTGCCATATTTCTCTCTCATGCGTGTGAAATGTGTAATTGAAAACTGTACTTATTTTCATCTGCAATCTACACCTTATTTACTTAACCCTTTTCAGATAGACCTTACATAATAAATCAAAATTATGTATTTGACAGAGATATCTGTAATATGAAATTAACGCAAAAAATGCCGATAATTGACTGGAAAATAAGAAACATTGGCTTAAGTACGTATTCTAGTACAGTGCTAAGTGAGTAGACTTCATAACTTCTTCTCGAAGTACAAATATTTTCTAATATTCTGATATCGTCCCCCATATAACAACTTTTTCACCATGCCGAATCGTAAAGGACTTCTTGCGCCCCAGAACACCTTTCTGGATACGATAGCTACCCGATTCGATGGAACTCGTAAGTTTGCTATGCTATTCGTTAAACACTTTCTCTGGCAAATTGTTTTATTATTATAATACCGTGATTGATGATCATCGACTGCTTTCGGTTCATTCATTGCAACGGAAGCAAACTTTCACTTACCGTACAAGCATGTAGAACAAAGTTATTTTCGATGTTTACCTATCGATATTAGATCTGTAAAGACTACACTTGGGTGAGGAGCAAGCTGTAAGACAAGTCAATGTCAGTATTAAACAACATACCTATCATCTTCGACACACCTAGCTCACTATGCTTACATGCAGAAAGCGTGTAAAGTTAAATTTTCAAGACAAGTTGCATGCATACCTTAGTAGGCCCCGGCCGGATTAAGGTACATAATATTTAGAACCAGGATTGCCGGAAGTTTGTACTTGAAACCACATCGCAGTAACATGATTGATGAAGCTATCTGGATAATTAAGTAACTATTGCACTTAAGAAGCCATTGGGGAATGCCTAACCCTATGGACGCCTCGTACTTTCCCCCAGTATCTAACTGCTTGGCGCCCTACCCTGGGAAACTTTATCGATATTTAATGAGCTGAATCCTTTTTAATGAATGTGGGTATATATGGATAAATATTATATAAAGATCAAACTGATTATTAGCGAGATATATGATGTACCTACATTATCCAACGAAGCTAGTCAGGCAGGCAAGTCCTACAAGGCACGCACTTTGTTCCAACACAGAGCTGAAATTGATATTATCAATTATTGACGTGTCTGCTTTATAATATCCTAAGTCTAACAAGGAGTCACCATCCATGCCTTTCTATATATAACTGATGAAAGTAGCAATCCATAATATACGTTATGAACAAATCAGTCATCAGTAGCGAAACAAAAAATATTTTTAACGAACTATCGCAAATCGCAAGAATAATAGATGACGCAATGGTAAAATCTCACAATCGGTTTTACATGTATAAACTCATTGTGGGTAGGCTTTATTTGTACATATTTATCTTAATGCCTCCCGCTACAGTTAGGTATGTTCAGTAATCTTTCCTTGAATTGTATTTTCATATTTTTCATGTGAACCACAAAAGTCCAGCACAATAAATTTTCCACTTACCTAACGCTTAATAAAAACTGTCACTATCATATACTTGCCTACATAGACCTAACGAAGGAAATTGTATTTTTAATAAAAATGTGGTTTTATCATTTTTTCCGAGTACTTTACGAACTACCTGCACGAGTTACCCAAGTCCATTGCATATTGCCCTCTTTTGACAAACAATTTCGCATTTATTTTCCCTTTGTGCTTGGATATGAATGAGTCCACAAAAGTAAAATCAGATAAAAAACGGTGCACAATATATTTCCTCTCGTTTTGATAGCTTCTATACAACTTCTAGCCTGCTATTGACGGGAAATCGATTACAGCTATTCAACTTTCCATTTATTTTGTAAAATATTGAGTAGTCTGAAAAGAAAACAATGCCAAAATTTCATGTTTAGCTGTAGGAGCTGCCTTAAAAGCTGAATGGAATGGGACGTGGGAGCGTCAAAAATTGAAGATAATGGCAGATCTGCTATTTAATTACTTGAATGTCAGTGTCTCTCAAGTTTTATAATGATGCAACAGGCGCTTCTTACTTTTGACATCATCATCGACTATTGAATATTAAATGCAGACGGTTAATGCCATAGAAGACACTGTCTGCAAATGCATATAGGTAGGTATTTATTTTTAGACATGCAGAATTTTAAACCTAACTCGATACATACCTACCAATGTACAATTGTACCTACGTTCATCCAGCGCAAGTCCATTTGTTGTCTTGTCTTTAATAGGTTAACTGATTCTTGAGAAGTCAACTTGTGACAAGAGCTACATATAACTCAGCTTTGCGATTCTCAAAAATGGCAGATGTTTTTTTACTATGATAACATTTGTGACTGTCAGTGCAGTCGGAAAATGAAGTTCGTAGAACCGTGCTTGCAAATTTAAAGTAAGCTTTCCTTCCACGCACCTTCTGACCAAACACATTTCTCTAAGATCTAAATGGGGAGTGATGTAATACTTTCAATCATATCTATTTTTAGTATGGGTAGTTCCAAAAACATCTAATTTAAACTGTACGTACTATTTTGAATATTTCCAAGAATTCTGATTATACCTTCAATTTAAAACTGCACAAACCTCAAAAAGCATTACGATTATTTTGTAACTGCTGATGAATTAATTGAATTAAATTGCTGCCAAATTTTATCTGTACAAACTACTTACAGAGCCGTAATTTGCAATTTGTGTCGTTCGTACTTACTACAAAAAGTACAATTTTTACAAAGTAATATTGTTGAGAACGCATCGTAAAGACGGTATACCACAGCAGTATGAAAAGTAGTAACGGAGCAAAATATTGCCACAAAAACCAAAAAAAGCTATAATCATATTTTTTTCCAACTAACTTACCTATTTTTGCTGTTGGGTGCTCCCCCATGCATTTATCACTGCTACTTCTAACCAACAGCAGAAAAACTTGTGGGGCAAATTGAACCTCGAGTAGCACACATATGGCTTTCGTTGATTGATGCTTTCCTTTTTTCCCTTTTTCTAAATCGCTGATTGGAAGCAATCCTTTCACTCACTGAGCTCTCTTGCTTGTAAAGAATCAATCGGCGAAAGATCCTTGTTGAAACCCTTTAAAGTTTCCGAAGTGGTTGAGAGGAGTTGAGAGAGACATGCCCTTTTTGATAAACATAATGCATCTTCTGATCAAGACGGGCTTGTTCACTCTAGAGAAAAAATGTCATTTCATTTTGCTATGCAGTGAAATACATACATTAAATGCACGTTTGTAGTGAAAGTGATGTTACCCGTTCCACGTCTTTTCTGGAGACGAAATTCTGAAGAGCACTAAAAACTAGAAAGTTAGTAAGAAGGCTGAAGACCGTGGAGTACATAGAGCACTTGCCTACTTATGTATTATATTTATTTAGATATGCAAGTATCTCAAAAATAAATAGAACGATGGGGAAGATTCTATAATCATAATCGCTGGATTTACAGCGAACATGGTATACGTTTTAGCAAGTGTTTTGTACACAATTCCTCCTTCATTGCCATTTGCCACTCCCCTAATCTCTTAAAAGACCTTCTGTGTTCAAAGGCAGCTCACGTCCAAGATTGCAGTAATTTTTAACTACGCAGTCGAGCAAATTCAAGGATAAACTTTTTAAAATGATATATGCACTTGAAAGATACGCCTATCTAAACAAGCACAAAAGTCTCTAGGTATGTGTATATTAGAATGCATAGGCATATCAAGCTTAGCACGTTTCCGCAAATATTAAATAGTGTTAACAGTAATCTACAGTTAATAGATATGTGCATATTATTATTCTTATATAACATTCGTTATAAATACATTACAAAAAAGGTGATGCAGATATTATTAAGCGAGGATTCAAAAAAAGGAACGATGGAATGACATTGAAAAAAAGTACGAATGCAGACTCTCATCTACTCGAGGTATTAGTGCGAAGCACTCCATTTCATTTTTTTTCTTTTATACCTTTCTCCGTTTGTCTTGCCACTTAACAAGATCAAGGAGAAAGCATCTATTGCGGATAGAGATATAGCGCAAAGACTTCTTTTCTTATTCTGACACGCTCTATTTATTCCGTCACGGTATATTGAGCTACTGTTTGTTATTTAGCCTGTGTGAAAGTTCTTGAAAAATTACCTTTCCATTTTTGAATTGAAAGGGAGCGTGTAGGTTGTGAATAACGACCTTCGATTTAGATCTGTAGAGGGAGTACTGTATTTGCATACATTAAGGATTATTGAATTGATCTTCTTTATTATTACATCGACACACAGACATATCGTCAATAGATTGGAAAACACGCATTTTGTTGATGCCACACTGAAGCGTTCGTATATAAAATTTGTGCTGGAAAGCAGTTTCTTTCTCCAAGTTTTCTCCTGTCGCACTATACCTTAAGAATCGGAATTTGTGGAAGGGGTGTACAGTAAGTACATAAGAAAACGAAATGGATTGGAAGGGAGGAGATGAAAAAAAATGCTCTACATCACAGGTGTTTTCCAAATGTCTCCTGCATACCTTTGTCACTTTCCCCCATTCCAGCATCATATATTTCCTAAGTGGATACAAAAAGTTACCAATTTGGTGCGCATACTGGAAGGAGCTGGCAACGAAAGCGGAATTTCTTTTAAAAGAACTAAAAGTTCAGTTTCCTCACTGAATACAAAACTTTATCAGAGTAACAGTAACAAGCAAAGGTGATTCCACGAAGTTTTGGCCAAGTTCCTAAAAAAAGTTAAACACAAGAATGATATACTTTTTCTCTTTCATCACAGCCTAAATCAATTCTAGGATTGTTCTCTACCGTCTTTTTTACTAACTGTAATTTAAGAAGGAAAACATAGGACAATGTTGTGAACAGAGCTCCACTTTTGTACTTTAAATGTATTCAGTCAACTGTAGAAGATGTTCAAATGGTCTACGAGTATTATAGCCGGATCATGTACACAGTAAAAGATTTCATGGTAGTTTGAGCACATATATTGATTTTGCGCTGCTCAGATTTTTGCATTTATATTAAGTTGCAGACAGTGAATAGGAAAACCTGAGATTGTCCTGTCTGGAAAGGTAGGGAGGAGAATGTATTGATTGATTTACGCTAATTCTTTCCTTAATTTATTTCCTTGTCTCGTTCACTTCATATCAGTGTGCATCGGCAGTATTTTTGCGGTCATGCAGGCTTCGGCTTCATAGGCCACGAGTATAAGTTCCACATTTAAATTTGCTGCAGCAGTGTTTGGCCTAAAAGTTCTCCAAAAACTAAAAACAGCTGCGGAAACGATGCTAATGAATAATTTAAACTTAATTTAATTTAGAGCGAAAGCAAAACCCTTGCGCTGAGTGGGGAGTGGTCTAGTTCCAGGTAAAAATTCCATTTTGTTTTAGTTTCCTTTGTGCATTTCATGCCAATATAGCTGACATAGGCACGCGTACTGGCACTGGCATACTATAAAATCCTGGATTTATGCTTACGAGAAAAGTGAATGAACCCGCATCCGTGCGCCGAACTAAAATGGATGAGTCAGATAAGCTAGTTTTTACGTATATCACATCACATCAATCTCAACCTACGAGAAGAGTCTTTTACGGTAATTTTTTGTGGAAACTTTATATTATGATGTGAGCTCCTATCATACAAACTGGATACACTACTAGTACGTAATCTATCACCACTAATGCTTAAACGATGTGATAGGCTGGGTTGAGTGCTTTTGCTTTCTTTTTAATGTGGCTACCCGGAACTGAAGAAAATGTTTGGCGTTCTGCGTTTGTTGAAAAAATAATTCAGCCCACACGTTTGCCACATTACTACAGCCATTTCATCTTAGCTTATTATGCCACTGGCTTTAAATCGGTGTTATGGTTCATTTCATCAGCTGTATACTTACATTTTCACATCAAGTGTGTCCACCTTGATGGATCGAAGTGGAGTAGACGAAGGAAAAGGAGCATAAACGTAATAAAACCTAACGTAGGTAGCTTGAGTAAACTTTTTTTTTTCATGTGGCATGTGCGTACATACTATATGCAAGCATCCAAATATCTTCCCTTGTGCACCTTTTTCCCATTTCCTGCTGGAGAAGGAGAAGCTGACTGCTCAACTGATGCGAGCGTCAGACACGATGATACTGTGTGAAATAGCTGTAGGATGAAAAATGCGTATGTCTATATTCATTATTATTATTATGGTGGCTAGAAAGAAAATTCTCCTCCTAAAAAAAGATCACACACAAGTAGAAAAAAGAGTAATAAAAGTGTAAGTGAAGAAGGAAAAAAGGAGATGTGAAAAGCAGCACATGCCTTGAAAGGCTGATGATGTTGCGGTTTACATTTCCTAGTCATCCAATCCATTTTTTAAGAAAAAAGGATGGAGAAAAAGAAGAGTAATAATAATGGATGGGTGTTGGTGGAGGCAGTCGTCGCTCCAGGCTCGAGGCAGTCATCTTGAGATTCTTCAATGCACCGAAAGTGAGGAGAAGAGATGTGCTCTGAAATGTGGATTTTTTATGTACTCAACAGTTCAAGTCGGCGTAAATTTCATTCCTCTTTTTTCCCAGTTTCCAACCATCACACTCTTAAGTACCATCGTCGCTACATACATTTACCTTCCCTGGCACCCAGGAAAAGTCCCCCTTTTAAAGGTAGACAGGGTAAAATGGGACTGAGATAGGTAGTATTATAATAATCTCCCTTCTTTTCCTCATCTTGTCCTATGAAAGGACTTTCCCATCATTCCGGGTTGTAATATTGCTAAAAGCATACCTGCACTGTGTGTACATAAGTTGTTGATAAAGATCAAGCAGGGTTACTTGAAGAATTTCTTGTTACCATAATATCGCATTTGCCCAGCGCAGCGCCTATCGTAATATGAAATTTTTGTTAGTGGTTGCTATCTGGCAACTCAACAAGGGGAAAGGAGAGCATTCTTATAGCTAAGTATGTAAGTTAAGTGGAAAAGACGATAGGAGAGGCCCAAGAGATTGTCAACGTATTAAACAACCAGTTTAATATTATCTTTTCGGGTTATCATCCTCATCATGGTGCGTCTTCTAATGTGAATGTGATTCATCCCTCAATATTTTCGGGACGGATTTCAAGAGAGCGCGTAGTTATTCTTTACTAGTTCTGAATAAAAATGATCGCATTACTGCACGTCTTCAGATTTATTTTTGTACTTTAGTGAGCAGATTGGAAAACAGATTGTGGGAGCGCTCTGCCTCCTCCACCGTTTCCAACCCTTTCTAAACCATTAGATTGTGCATACCACTCTATCAAAAAGAAAAAGGACTTTTCAACTCGCAAATTAGTACCACTCCACCAGTTCTTAGTATCTTCGATATTTCCCAGAAATGAAAACTTTTTGAGTATCTGAATACTATCTTCAGATTCCCGTTTACTCAACCATTTCTCAGCTCATTATTTACCCACAAATACATCACCAGTGACTTCTAGAGTTCCCACGATAATATGATTTTGAGAACTTATAAAATGACTTTCCAAAAAAAATATCCCTTTTCCCAAGGAGTCCCTACTGGATTCCATTTTTCTAATTTAAAGCTTCAGGAGAGTTTTAACGGGGAAAGTATTGAGTTGATGGAGACTGAGAAATCAAAAAGCACGGAGTCACTCCCGTGTCGTAGCTAAGACTTAATAACTGAGTTTATTAGAAAGTTTGTTCTGCCATCCAATTTCTTTATGAAAGTCTAGTGGAGGGATCAGGAATCAGGATAAGAAAAAAATGACATATCTTTTCACCCTAATCTTTAACCAATACAGAGTGTGAGAGATAACTGCTAAAAATCATAAATTTTTAAAGGGTCTTGGAAAACGAATGTCTATTTTTCCTGGAAAGGCCGCATATCTTATTTCCTAGGTGGGTAGAACTAGTAGTTCCGCCCTTCAGCGTGGAATGGAAGCTTTTCTGAAGGATCCTAGAAAGAGATAAAGGACTGTACATTATCCTCTCTCTCCTGTGCTTACTCTAATAATAGTAATAGTAATAATAATATTAAGCCCTTCCCTCCCACCTTACTGACTATTGGGAAAAGAATCTAAAATGCAATATTCACTTTCCCATTCCACGGGACGGCTTAAACTTTCCCTGTTTATATTTTTTATGGAGAGGTCGTCAAGTGTGACTGCGTATCGATTGAGCGTAATATTGTAGCGGCAGTATTAGTAGACTTTTCCAGCGCACCTTCACAACACTCGTACACAGCACGTCTACTTTTTGCTTTTTGGTTATTTGCGAATCCTCCGTCTATCATCCTTCTTCATCTCAGCGTTCCCTGACTTTTGGCCCTTCTCTGATACTAACCAAATCTTTTGATACCTTTTGCTGCTCCTCGTGGCAGGGAAAAAGCAACTCTGTTTGGAGAGCGGAGTATGGCAGAAGAAGCTCTCCTGCATTTGCACCATATAGCATGACATGATGACACACATATCATCAATTCTTGAATGTGTAGTCAGCTTGAGACATCCCATTCAATTTCGCCCATTTCACTTTCATCGACTTTCATCAATATTATTATTGCAACGTCCCAGAAAGCTTCTATACCAGACTTTCTAAACTATTTTGCCACCTTTTCTATCATCAAATTTCCATCTTGGCCTTCCATTCCGCCCATAAAAATGTATTTATATTAATACATTCCGAGTGACATTGTGTATATTATTGGTAAATGTGATTTGATTTTCACTTTTTTCCCCACCTCCCATGCCAAAGAAGCCCGTAATGAAATCTAATATAAAGGGCTTGCGTAGAAAGAAAACTTTGATATCAGTGGGAACACAAATAGGTACGTAGGCATCTCCAGGAAAATTTAATTTCTTTTTTCTGCCAAGAAAAAATCCATTTCGTAAGCAGAGTCCCAATAGGTACAACAAAAAAGTTGTAGTGACTCTCCAACCACTACATGGGAATGTTAAATGTTCCTCACTACCCTGAAATTGGTGAGTCGTAAGGCCACGATGAATGAAATTGAATGAGTTAGGAATTTGTCTCCTTTCCCCTCCTCCTTCCTTCCACTGTAGACAGTCAAGTAATATATTTGACTTGTCATTAATTCAGAGAAATGGGAAATACTTGTGATGAAGTGGATGAATATATTTTACCATTGCGCTGCGGTTTCCCCTAAAAGACTTCCGTTGTCGGCTGAGTCAGAGTTGCTCTGAAGT
>JAHZND010002763.1:0-11612 GCA_027744115.1 Acrocyrtus sp. NNG-2020
TTTTGGTTTATTCTTACCAGATCTACCACGGAAAATTGTGTCCGCCATAGTCACTACAGCAATCACCGTATTCGGGGCGATATCTGGAGGAACAGCGGTACTGGTCACTACAGTGTCTGCACTGAAGATGTCAATGCTGGTGAGACATAATCTGGAAGCGAGTCAAAAGATGAGATGCGAGCAGGTAACAAACGGTAAATTGGAAATAAGAAATGTTGAATTTGATCTGGAGATATATTACAACGAAATGGTGAGAAGGTTCCTCCTATGTATCCAAAGGTATGATAGTAAACACGGGCGGCGAAGAAATCTCGACGTAAGGTTTCTCAAGCCGATGAGCAGGGCAGCAACGGCTGGTAGGAGAGAGTCAAATATGAATGTCGTGTTTAGAGATAGGTATCATCTTCACAATCAAATTTATATGATGATTCAAGCTATGAACGGCTCAGTTAAGCTATTCGTTCCGTACCTACAAGGGTACGGATTTGTCATTTGCGTTGCAGCTAACTATGTTCTGGTAGAGTTCTGGGCTACACTTGAGGTGCATTTAGTAATTTGTGCTGCAATGCTTGTAATTACATTCACTGTAGTTAATATGGTGCTGCTAAAGTATGCCGCTGAACCCAATGCAATTACAACGGAGACAATTCTCTTCTGGGGTGGAAAGAAACTTGGTCAGGCGGAAAAAAGACAGGTGAAGGCAATGCGAGTGCCATCACTGGCAATGGGTCCGTTCTTCAATATTGCGAATACGTCTGCTATGGATGTAATTGACGCAATTTTGAATTATACGGTCACAGTAGTTACGATGTAGAACTAATGTTTGGTGATATAGGAATAGAAAAATTATTATTCATACATTACTGTAAATACAAAATATCGAAGGTCGCTTGTCGCTTCAATAAAACTTTAAGCGTTTTGACGTGTAAACATTTTGGCTGCTTTTGCTGATTCAAACAGAATTACTTAAACCAATGTATTTTTAGGGTTTAAAATTGTAGAAATATGCTATGTACGTAATAAAATAAAATAATAATCTTGTTAAATAAATGACATAAGACCGGAGCAATAAATAGTTGCCCATTTATTTATCCTGGACCCTTAGTCCCATTTTCTTTTCTTACAAAAATATAAAACTATTTTAGTACCAAAAGCCGGTTTTTGTACATGTTGACGTTAACAATTTATTTCTTTTATTAACTATTGATTATTTTGGCATAACTTAAATATCTGATTAAACCCATTGATTCTTCTCACACTTGCAGTGAACAATGTACCTATTTCAGTTATTTCTATCGCTTGTGTAGACTTAGCAGAGAACAAAGGTAAAAAATTCAATTCGTAATGGTGGCTGGTATAGTGCCAACGGTGCCAAACTGATGAAAACTGGAATTTCTCCCATTCACATATTTTTCTAAAATATTATATTGCGTTATTCATTCGTCTTTTCAGAATGCACTTTACTCTTATGAAAACACCCGGAACAATAATACCATTAGGTATACCATTTACTAACTTTAGCACTATGTACCATCTTGATCATCATTGTCTCTTTACAATGTGCGATAACAAACCATTGACCTCGTCGTAATTGTAATTGTAACATTAAAATAGCATTTTTTTGCCTTTCCCAGGGCATTCTTTGGCAGACATTTCTAAAAATTGCCAAATATTTTTTGACTGGTATCTTGAAATGGAAGCAGAAGTAAATTTTTGTAAATTTTACAAGCAAAAGCATACTCGCATTACTTCTTTTCCAATTTATTTTCACGATGTTCACAACTACAGCTACACAACTCACGCTTTCTACTTTAGTAAAACCGGAAAAGATACTTTCGTACGCATTATCATCAGATATAAAATATAAAACCGATATCTCAGGAAGATACTGTTCTCTTACCTTTTTAACTGACGACAAGTTTCAAAATGTCATGTTGTTGCCCATCATTTAGAGAGACCACATAAAATATTTTTTCGTCTTCATCAGAGTAAGCAATTCCACGTTCAAACAATCGGACAGCATCTCCCAAGCTGCTCGACAATAGTATATTTAATTACTAAAACGGTTAAAATTTTGCCTGAAGGAATGACTTATAGTGACCTGTATGTTTTTGCGGCATTGAATGGAAAACTACTGAAATGTATATTGGAAAGGAACAAAATTCTTGAAAAGGTCGCCAGAAAGTTTGGTCTATTCATAGATATTAAAACTGGCAAGGTCCTATATTTTGTGGAGCCGTCAGCATACTCTGGCAAATTTGAAAAATCTTTTGCGGTGCAGCTCCATAACAAATGGAATAATCTTAATGGAGTGACTTTACGGGTAGTATACGTGTCCTTCCCGTTATTTGGGTTTACTGGGGTAAATGGGAACGCTGATGGAATACAATTCAGAATACTTCGGGATATTGCGGATAGAGCTAATTTCACTTTAGCTGTACACCGTGCACATACCTTAGGACAGAACCTGAATGGGACTTGGACGGACTTAATGGGCGATCTAGTGGAAGGCCGTGCCGATGTAGCAGCGTCTATTTTTGAAACATGGGAACGGCATCAGTATCTCACCTTCCCCAGTTACCTTTACTGCACAACTTTGGTCTTCTGCATAAAATCGGAAAGAAGTGGACGTGAATGGTTGGTATTGCTATATCCACTGACATTCCCAGTATGGATTGTTGCACTTTTTATGAGCTCAACTTTTGCAGTTATAAGTTTCAGCATAGCTAGGTTCACCGGCTTAACAAGCTGGCGTAAAAATTTAAAGATTACGCTAAACCTGGCTAAACTATTACTGGATCAACCATATGATGGAAGTGGAGCCACTCCTCGTACTCTAATTTTCTTCTGGATAATTTTTTGCTATATGACTGGACTTGCCTATAAAGGTGGGCTAGTTGGCTCGCTGACAGTTTCCTCACAACCACTCATAATAGACACCATAAAAGCCCTCCATAACTCCGATAAACCCATAATTGTTTATAACTCTAGCTCGACTATGTTCGAATTCATAAGCGAATCATCTCCAAATTCTGGCATTCGAGGAATAGCAAGTAAAATGAAGATAACGAACGAAACTGTAGCTTGCCTGCAGGCTGTATTTGCAGACAACGCGGCTTGTTTTGCCTGGTCCAATTCCATCGTGGCCGGTCTTCTCATGATCTCTAATTCAAACGAAGGAGAAAGAGATGCAGACTCGTTTACCATTTCAAAGGAGCCGGTTACAACTATGTACGCAGGATTTGGGTTTCGAAAAAGGCTAATTTATTTTGATACTTTGAACCGGTACGCTGGATATGTTGTTTCGGCTAACTTAAATGACCTATATTTTAAATACTTTGTAGCGATGGAACGGAAACGGAGAAAGCTTGAGTATAAACTTGTAGTTAAAGGAGTGGTATTGTCTTACGGTAAAGATTCTGAAAGATTTAAGAGTGGCTTGACAGTGGAGGAAGGAAAGCCATTACTACTACACAACTTAATTATAGTTTTTTACAGTTTGGCTGCCGGAGCTAGTTTGTCAATTTTGTGCTTTATAGCCGAGATAAGAAAAAATCGAAATACATAATCTAATGGTTCGCTACCTTTCTTGTCATTTTTTAAAATTATCTTTTTAAAACTCATTTTTAAAAGTTTAACTTTCTAGCTAGATACTAATGGTATTACTTAAACTTTATTGAAGTTTGTGCAAACCTTAAAATTTAGAAAATAAATTCTAGCTTTTAAAAACTAAGCTAGAAATCGAAATCGCTATATCGGTAAAGGTAAATACAGTGTCATTGTGTCATGCATGGGGTAATATGATATATTGGAGCTCAGCAGCAAGCATTTCTATTTTTCGGGAAATACTATGCAGTTTGCATTTTACAATTCATTTAGTACAGATCAAACTCCAATAATAAATTCCGTCGCGCGGCATTCCGCATAATCTGGTAAGGATTATTAGTAACTTCCTATGACTGCACATTTTCAGGCATTTCTATTTTCCGTACTCAGACCTATTTGTAGAGCATTGGATGTAGTAATGATAGGATGAAACGTATAACGAAGAGCTAGCACCTACAAACCAGTAAAGATAGCTTTAGATGCTGCTTAGTAAACATGTTCATTTTTATTATCACGTCCACAAGTAAAATATCTACAGGGTCATTTGTAATTATAATTATAATTATATTAATAAAGCATCCACAAAAATATTAATTGTGGTTTGTAAGTGAGTCGTCATAATTTTGTGCCGCCTGTCCATAATCACCCATAAATACCTATTCAATACTATATACTTAGGTACTCTTTCCTGGCAATTCATGTCCAGAAGATTAACTTTTCCTCAGGTGAACTACAACATCCAAAATTATTGTGCATTCGTTAGGCTGTACTAGACATGCGTACAGCGGTTTGTTAATCAATCTTTTCTTATTTGAAGGAGATAAGATTTTGACAATGAAAGTAATTAAAGTGTCATGTTTGTCTGTGTTCCCTCTATTTCTTACATTTACAATTGGAACAGCGAAAAATTCTGTCTTTGGATTCGCGGCCGAGGACAATGANTCTTATTTGAAGGAGATAAGATTTTGACAATGAAAGTAATTAAAGTGTCATGTTTGTCTGTGTTCCCTCTATTTCTTACATTTACAATTGGAACAGCGAAAAATTCTGTCTTTGGATTCGCGGCCGAGGACAATGAGGCGAATGTAAGTGCCGTGCAAATATTTGCTAGTTAGTAGGGTGTTCAATAAATTTCCGTTCGAATGACAGGAAGTGAAGATGTTTTTCAAAAGAAAACAGTTTGGTCGATACATATACATCATCATAAGTTTTATGTTGGCAGGTGTTTCATCCTTCAGGAATAGTAGGGCCCAACTCAAAATTCACTGCAGCAAAAATTCGTAAAGCGACTCGACAGGAACACGATGTAAGTATATCAACCGCTGAAACGAATTTTATTTTTGTTTTATTGTAATTAGCCGAAACAAGTCGCATGGTTATTGCCATTAGTATTCTGACGTACCTTTGCGGCCCACTAAATTTTGCTGGTCAATTACTGTACCGTTATATTGTTACTAGATTGACAGTTGCCTACTTATAGCAGAAAACTAGGTTGGCAGAAGTGTAATAATGACTAATATTATGATTAATTATGACAGATTATCGTTTTGTAGGATGTGGAAGTAATGCTCAGTCCTGGCCCAATGATTGCTCCTGACATTATTTTGAAACGATTTGTTCATTCAAGAGTATCCCTAACCAACATGTTTGACATGACTACTATAATGAGGAACGACACTAGTATTAATGTCAACACTACCGACAATGAGGAAATCATGTCTAGCGATGTCCCGGAATTCGATATTAGCTTTGATGAAGGTCTTTCGGTTTTGGGGCAAAGTGAGGAAAACATTATTGGTGATTCCAGCAATAACTGTTTTCAAAAGTAAAAGAAATTTTAAAAATTAATATGCTTAATGGCATAAGGATCGTTAAAATTTAAGTAATTTTGCAGACTGAGCGGAACCATGGGCTCATTTCCAATGCGATTTGACGAAGATTGCATCATTCACATAACGAATCCGGAAAAAAGCTCTCGTCTAATTTTAGCTTGCTCCCCAATTCCTCTGGCAAATTGCTCGAGTCATAAGGACTTGTTAGCAATCAATTTAATGGGCGATTTGAGTTTTAAACAAAATTCATTTTTGTACTGTGGTCATGACGCCAAAATACGTGCCATTTCAATTGAAAATCAACTTGCAATTCGTATCAAGAAAACAGCGGAAATGCCGGGAAGCACACTTTGCACATTTCACTCCAGGAAATACCGAGATTACAATCTGGATTCTTCATATGCTCAGTGTGGGCGTTTAGGACGAACTGGGAAGGTTAAATTTTGATCAGAAAAGATCGTGTTATAAGGTGGTGTGTATTTAGTCAGTTAAAACTATTTGTATTTGGAATAGATTGTAGGAGGGAGGAGTGTACCTCCTGGTCTTTTTCCGTGGGCTGTCCAGTTGGATATTACAAGGACCGATGGTAGTCAAACTGGATGCACTGGGACGATTATTTCTCCGCAGTACATTCTTACTGCAGCACATTGCATGAAACGTGCCGAGTCCGTTAGTGCATTTATGGGAGGAACAGATAGACATGACATTATTGGAAGCGAAGTCTTAATCCAAGTAATAATGGCGACAAGAAGCGGAATAGCAATAACGCAATTCATTGTAAAAAAATTCTGTGAGCTCACGTTGCACTGCACTCACTTTATTCTTTATGACCACAGGCAGAAAAATATATTCTTCATCGAAAGTGGAGTTCCAAGACGTTGGTTGCGGACATAGCATTGGTAAAGCTTACGCAACCAATTCAATACTCTGAAGACATTTCGCCCATATGTCTTCCAGAAGGGAGACTCCTCTCTGAGGATATGAGCGGAAGGCGGGGTGTGGCAATCGGATGGGGGCGAACTGAATCAAAGAAGAAAGCTCCGAGACGATTATTCCGAATTAAGCTGCCGCTGCTGAGTGACACCACCTGCCGAAAAATATACAGACGGTTTTACATCCCTAATGTGATGATGTGCACAGACTCCAAAAAGGACGCAGCAATTTGCTATGGAATGTCTTTAAACATTAACAATAAACAAAGTCAATATGCTTGCAATGAAGAGTATAATTATTTTTAATTGTTTTTGCTTACAGGAGATTCCGGTAAGTAATTAATATATTTTGCTCATTTTATTGGAAACCTTGCAAGGAAGTAATTTCTTAATTTCTATCGTGAATGATTGTTTACTTCGTCGACCGAAAAATTATATTTTGTGATTAGGTGGTCCGTTAATGTACAAACGTCAGGATAAAGTATACCAGGTAATTTTGATATTGATCAAAATCTCTGCAAATTACTCGAAAGTTTTTCGATAATGCTTGAGTATTCAATTTAAACAGATTGGTGTTGCGTCATTCAGCCTGAGCAAAGTTTGTGGAGCAAGTCCTGATGTATTTACAAAAGTTGGAGAATTTGTCACTTGGGTGGACAAGCGTCTACATGGGATCCCTCAAGAGGCTAATGAATAATATATTCATTTGTCACACTTATTGGGTTCTATTCCGAAACCCATTTTACATGCCATGTTTCATTAAATTTTTTATAACTCTACCAACAATTCATATTTAAGTTATTGCGTTATTAAATAGAAATTATGAAATTATACGTACCTAGGTAACCACACAAAATGCTGCTTCTATCGGTTTATTAAAATAAATATATTGACCATTTTACTTTCCGAAAATGAAACTAAGCAGTGCGTAAAGCATTTACTTCGTGCCTCTTTCGTATTTCATATGAATTACTACACATTACTTACACATAAACCACTACAAGGAAATTTTTCATTTAAATCTATATTATGGAACCCTCCGCAGAGGCGTTTTACAGCATGATTAGTAAAAGTACGGGTAAAGATAGTTCGTCAAAACAGGTTTTTTGTCTATAGACTAATTTGTCCGGTGATAAAATTGCTTGAAAGCTAATATTGTTTGTTGATATTTTAGTTACTACCTGGCCTTTCAGTTGTTTTTAATATATTTTAAAGAGAGTATAGGCCAAACAACCTACCATAAGCTATTTGCTAATTAGGTAGGTACCTTAAAACGAGAAAATGTAAAATATCAAATTGCTTTAGTTGATATGTATCACAGCGTGGCACAGTGGTTTATGTTGATTAAAATACTCGTAATTTGATATTTTATGCTTATTTCACTATACTACCTGTTGAAGTAAAAACCAAGCAAAACGGTGTTATTTGAACTTTAAAGCTGTAGAACAATCTTTATAGATGTTGTTATGATTTATTTCTATTTCCCCTTGTGTCTATTATCATTATTATCTATTTAGATTTATATTCTAAAAGCCGGATCCAACGCAAATAGGAATTTTCCCATAATTACATCTACATCCAAAGCTTCTACGAAATTTAATAGTGGTTATGAGATTTCAAAAGTAAAGAGGTATACCAAGGGTGACAAAATTATGCCTTCATTCGATTACGTCATTTGCTCTGCTGCGGTTATAGTTTTCTGCACAGTCGCTGTCAAGCTCATAGAAGGGAATCGAGTGTATAAGTACGACCCGCATATTTTTGTATACACCCCGTCCCACTTTGCTCCATTAAAAGAAACTTGGAGAAAGTTATATGGTGGTCGATTACCTCAACTTTCTCATTTCCTTGATTTTGACAAGTGGGATATGATTACAAACCCAATCAAGGATGAAGCTATGCTTGTAATAGTTACAAATTTTCTTAACGTAGACCTGTTAAATATGCGCCACCCTCTGATAATACGTAAACCTGTGCTAACCATTTTTAAATACAAAGTGGAAAGTAACTGGGAAGAAAAGCCTGGAATTTCAATGTCGTGGGTGCTAGAGCACAGAACAGCCAACCAAGTGAGAGTGCACAGAGATGTTTGCGATGGTCCAGACAGGCTTCCTGTAGATTTTTCTCGATGCGCCAGCTTCAACAGGACATGGTTTTCGTTCAGGTCGCACCCATGGTCATACGAGGTAAAGTGGCGACTAGCGTAGCTGGACCGATTCAAAACTCTTTTCTCGCAAAGCCTATCTTTAAAGCCAAATAGTATTTAACTTCTTATACCTCTATTTCAGGTGAACGTAGACATATTTCCTCCTAATCTGGATCTCAAACCTTTAGTTTTAAACCGGGAGTTCATTGACCTGAACCTAACCCAGAAAAAGCAAAGTTTTTGGGAAATCCAATATCCAAAGTGTTGGTACTACTTCCCAGGCTACTACATCCAAGGAGAAGATGTAGCGCTTCAAGGTGCTGTTTCGTTTCCCCGTAGTGCACGGCCCATATTGAAAATTTTTGTTCCTATCAACCCCGAAACATATTTCGTAAATTTATGGAGGCAAATGACAAACGACGATTCAATTTTAAAGTGGATAGCAGACTCTGGCGACATACACGGGACCAATCTGGGTGATATTCGGTCAAGTAATTACATATTTGCTATTGCTATTCTGGTAGAGAGAATGCCAAAGTTAAACCCCGATTCAATTTTAAAGTGGATAGCAGACTCTGGCGACATACACGGGACCAATCTGGGTGATATTCGGTCAAGTAATTACATATTTGCTATTGCTATTCTGGTAGAGAGAATGTCAAAGTTAAACCCCGCCAAACAAAAGCAGGCAACTATGCTTCTTGGCCTTATCCAACCTAGTACATACAATGATAATGGGTTTAAAATTGGATTTGAGATTATAAAAATTTCTGAATGTGTGAGAAGCGTAAAAGAAATTTTTCAATTTGGTGCAAACGGGCATGCAATGAAAACCCTTCTTACAGTAGTTGGTGGGATGGAGTACAGAAACAGTTGCAGGGATCCACTAGAATTTGGTATACTTGGTCTCCAACAAACTTCTGTAGTTGGACTACAAAAAGCATTTGAAGGTGAGGACATACTGTACCATATTGCGACGCATCTCTGGAGATTGATATGGAGGAATCACAGCTCTTGGAACCCGTATAAAGACAGTACAAAAATTTGTGTTGGTGGAAATGGTAGTCCCAAGGAGGCAGCAATAAATTGGATTCCGGATTTTACAAAGATTGATATTTTGCAGGTGCGAGGAAGAAATCAACCTCATAAGCCCCTTCACATCTCCACACCCTTTAGAGGCTACCGTTTTGTAAGTTGCGGATTCCGCGGGATTACTGCCCTTCCATTTGCAGATCTTTACAATGTGTTCAACAAAAGCGTGTGGATTTGCTTTATGGCCAGCTTGGTAGTGGCTATAGCGGCTTGGCAGTTATTATCATCAAAGATTTCAAATTTTGCAAAAGCATCGCGATCGGATGCCAGAAATAGAGGGGGATTGGAGACAACTCTACAAAAAACGTTATTTCTAGTTAACGTAATTCTTGACCACGGCTATACTATGCCGGGCTCTACGTTCTCTCAACGTACATCAGTCAGGATTCTCCTGGGTGGCATCGTCCCGATGTTGGTTGTTTTCAGTAACGCATATAAAAACAATAACGTTTATAGAATGATACTCCCTCGCCAGCCACTTATCTACGAGAAGTTCGAGCAGTTAGTTAAGGATAAGGTACCTGTGTATTCACCCATGTATATGACTTACTATGGTGACAAAGCAGGGTTACTAAATCTGACAGCCAGTAATCTTACAGAATCTAATTATAAGATAGCGTTTGAAACTTATCTGAACAATGCCAATTTATACTGGCATTTCTACAGCCCGTATAGAGACAAGGAGGAGGAACTGCTTAACAAAATGGTGCTCACAAATGCCAGTGGCCATCCGAGGCAAGTCATCCTTGACGCGATTCAATTCGCACGGGAAAAGTATTCCAATTGGTTTTTTGCGAACAGCACATCTCTAAACCAAAACAATATTTCTAGAACTTTAGAGGATTTAAAGGATTTAATACAAGATATATTTTACAGATTCCAAATAAATGAACTGAAAAAGGAGCTAAAATTGTGTAGCAAAAATGTAGCGGTGGTCACGCAATGGTTAGATTGTGAGTTCTGGGCAAGTGAATTTGGGAGGAAAGATATAAGCGTGGGCAAAGAAGTTTACTTTGAGGAAGGACTTACAATTACTGTAGCAGGACTAGTTTCACCTGCAGTAATTTCCAGATTTGGAATCATTCAAAATTCTGGAATTGTGGGATGGTGGGTCCGCATTCTACACGCCATATATAAGTCAAAGATAGGGTCCGTTGTGATTACGAATCATCGCTCAAATTTAGAAAACGAGGAAGATATCGGAACACCTCCAAGTGGTGCGTCTCTGTCAGGGGGTATAGTCGTGATATTTTCGTTGCTTCTGACCGGCCTGGCTCTTTCTATTGCTACATTCGTTTTGGAAAAAGTGTTACTGATGCTTAGGCTGCGGTGCATACTATTAACTGATAACATCCGATTTAAGATTAAGTCATACAAAAATCAGAAGGGAAGATGATTGTTAGGTTTTCAAAAAGTAACATATTAGACTTTACTAGTTGAAAATATGACTGATATCGATAACCATATATTGCTCATCATATGTTATATGACAATTATATCTTCTTGATACTTAAATCTACTGACTTTGCCATATTATTACATTAAATTTCAAACCCAATTTGTTTTTACTTTTATTTAATATCTATTTGTGAATAAATAACTACATTACATACATAGTTCAGTTAACTCGTATAATTTTCACTACTACACATTGTATAGCTTTGAAGAAGACAATGAGGGTTCTCTTACAAAAATTAAAAATTGCAACGTATTACTTAGGTACTGGGCTAGGAAACTAAAGAGAATAGTTGGCTGCCACAAAACCTCATATGCATGTGACAAAGGCTTCCCAGCAAAAATTTGATTTTATGGAGACTGCATAAATTTTGCATAATTAAGCTTCGTTAATTTCAAGGTCCTTCATTGTTTAGAATTACCATTTTTTATTTAACTTTGATATTGCTAAATGAATTCAATAACGAAGCTTACTTATGCAAAATTTATGCAGTCTCCAAAAAATCTAATTTTTGCTGGGAAGCCTATGTCGTATGCATATGAGGTTTT
>JAHZND010002764.1:0-11057 GCA_027744115.1 Acrocyrtus sp. NNG-2020
TGAAAATGCGAGAGGGCTCGCAACTGAAAAGCTATTAAGGGAATTGGGTAAGGCTCCCATGGGTGCACTTTCTCATCCTCAGCTACAGATTACGAAATAATGCGGAGTGAGGCAAAAAAGGAAGCGTTTTTTTGTGATGCAGTCTCCTTTCTGTGCCTCCTTTCTTAGAGAAAAAGCGTTTATACGGATTGTGCGTGCTCTCATATTGATTCATCCAATCTCAAGCTCATTTTCACATAAAAAATTTCGTTGCTTTTAATAATTCCGTCGGCTTTTACTTCCTCTCTTTTTTGGAAACATCTTAATACTTTTTACTCATGCCTATTATAAGGAAGCAAAAGTTTGAAAAATTCAATTGAAAATCAAAGTTGACAGGACTTTGACAAATGGCCTAAATTAAATAATATTTTTTTCTCGTCTCTATTCATCCGCCCTTATGTAACTAGCATTATATCGAATTACAACTGCCAACGCTTTTCCCCCTATCAGCCAAATCTAAAAAAAAATCAAAGGAGACTTTTGCATGACAGACATTTATTTCCCAGAAAAATAAACTTATAAAAGTGGACTCAAGTTCCCGCATTGCAAACACGTCTATGTTGTTAGCACTACAGAGAAACTGCATTTTCCACTCTCCCATTCCATAATCTCACCGAATCACTAAGCAAACTTACATCACAAGAGAGAAAATAACAAGTCATATGAAAATAAACAGAGTCTCGTCTTTGTCTTCATTTTTATCTCTATTATCACTTCCTCACCCCAATCTCATTCCATTCAGAAGACGAAAACAGAGACCGCGAGAGTTTTCCTTTTGGCGTTCCTTTTTCCCCCAACGTCAGAAAATTTTCTTCAAAGTGCACATCCCAATAATTCCCTTCAATCCTAATTTAAGCACGATAAAAGTGGACTCAAGTTCCCGCATTGCAAACACGTCTATGTTGTTAGCACTACAGAGAAACTGCATTTTCCACTCTCCCTTCCCATAATCTCACCAAATCACTAAGCAAACTTACATCAAAAGAGAGAAAATAACAAGTCATATGAAAATAAACAGAGTATCGTCTTTGTCTTCATTTTTATCTCTATTATCACTTCCTCACCCCAATCTCACTCCATTCAGAAGACGAAAACAGAGACCGCGAGAGTTTTCCTTTTGGCGTTCCTTTTTCCCCCAACGTCAGAAAATTTTCTTCAAAGTGCACATCCCATTAATTCCCTTCAATCCTAATTTAAGCACGTTATCAAAGTTACTCTGCTCTTTTATCGGAGGGAATTTAATACGTTCTCAATATTTTTCTGTGGCCCAAGCTAAGCACACCAAAAAAGATTGTAGTCGAAATCGCAGCAAAGCTAAATATGTCTGGTCGGTCACGGTGAAGTGAATCAGATAGCGTTAGAGTTTTCTCCTGCTGCACCACAGCCGCAGCTTTATATTTTTCCTGTTGGTCTTACAATTGCTTTAGCTTTGCAAAAGTGGCTAGTAAAACTGGGTATTTCTGTATCCGGTTTTTTTCCCTTCAACATTCAAATCAGCCTATTTTAACGTTCTCTCGGTTAAACGAGAACTCCGCTGCACCGTTACCGTTCCGCTATCATCATCAGTCAATGCTTCTCCTTTGCTCACGGCTTTATTAGATGCATGCAATGGGAGAAGTGTGTATGGAGGCAATCCCAACATAGATAAATATTTTCGGTTGCGCTCACTGAAAAAAAATTGTATTTAAAGTTTTATAAGCTCAGCATTCTCTCTCTCATCTCGTGCCTTTCCCACACAAGCGCTTTTTCGCCACAGATCAAAACTATGGAACTACTGCTTTTACGTGAAAGGATGACTAATTCAGGAAGCTGAATAAGTTTTTTTTCTCGGATTAACAGAGGAATCCATCACTGTCAACTCAAAGTCACTACACAGTATCCATGTCTAAACACACTCCTCTCGGGGAAGATGAGAGACGAGGCTACGGTTTCTGCGGAATGCGTGCTCCCAGCCACTACTCTACTACACGAAACACTAAAATATTCTATTTACAGAATTTTTTGCAGTTTCCCTAACCTCATTCACCAACTGCAACTCGGGAACTATTTTTTTTAGGTAGATAGCATAGTCGTGGATCTACAAGAGCAAGAGCAAAATGAGAGAGTGAAAAAAAACTTTGTTTCTGGTTTCCCTTTTTGGACACCTGTCTTCTGCACAAATTTCATTTTTCTAAAAAATAACTTTAATGTAATCTAATCAGAAATTGTTTTTTATTAAAATGCAGTAGCATATTCTTATATTCTTCCAGTTGAAATCCGAAACGGCTAGGATGGGAACAGCGCCTAAACTCCATTATTGGCACTTTCAGTGAAAAAAAGTTGAATTTATTTTTCAGTGTGAGGCAAGTTGAGCATTGGGCAACGGCGATAGTATCAGAGTCACAGCAGTAAAGGAGTGAATTAAAAGGAGACAATAAACATTCCACTTTCCACTGTTTCCAATCTTCTTCTTTTCCCTCCTCCCATCCGTTTCTCCCAGTCCAGAGCAGAGTCATGGAATGGGAGAGAGAGAGAGAAAGAGAGTAAGAAAATGAAATTGTAAATTATAATGCAAGCCCATACCTCCAACACAAAAAAACCTATTCACCAGACTATCCAGAACCCATGCAAACACGAATCACATCCAGCGTAGATATTGGAAATTGAAAGATACTGCTGGAAATTCATTTTCACTGCTGGAGCTGGAACTGCCTCTAATGTTTTGCAGTATAATAAAGAAAAAAAGTCTTCTGCAGTATTGCTTTATTTTTCCGTAAACTTTTTTTTCCTTTTCCTCTTTTGTTTTCCTATTTCTCGTAATTTCAGTAATAACAGGAAACGTTCCTAAGAATATTTTTTTCACAGCAGTGCCATTTGCCATTTTGCCATGTTAAGCGGGAACGCATCCCCTTCCCTTCTCTCTATCCTTAGCTTCAACTTTGTTACTTTTCCTTCAAATAAAAATGCGCTGAACAACCTTGGCAATATTGATGCCCGAGAATATTGAGCTAGTGGATAGTTAACGGCTGTCTTTTCCTACGAAAAATAACATTTCCCCTTCTGCGTTCTATTTACGCGAAGACAGAGAAAGAAAGAAAAATTGTATCTGTCTGTTATCCTCAATCCTCGGCTACTCCTACTTGTGCTTCTACCCGCGCTATACATTTCCCTTTCATATCCTTATTTTTTTGGTATGATGAGCTTAATTCCAACTTTTAAAAAGCCACTTTCTCCTTCAGCCTCCTTCTACCTAACACTTCCAGGATTGCACTCTCACACTATCAGTGTAAATGAGAAGTGACGGTGGAACTTAAGAAAAAGACTTTTTTTCTCTCTAAATATCAGGAAGGCGTGGATTGTTGGAAGCAATTGCCTGTCTTCTCTTCTCGCTTTATTTTCGGCACTTGATAAGACACAAGACAAAGACTCTCACTCTTATTTAAGAATTCTCTCGAAAAAAAATTTTCTATTCGTACTTTTCCTTTTTTTCTCCGTATTCATCACTGCTCCTCTATTCAATTTTTTCCTCACTTTTTCTTTTCTGTAGGAGTCAGTCTGAATTTCATTGTAGCATTTCATCCTATCCATATCCTTCCTCCGTTGTGATGGTAGATGGGAGAAAGAGAGAAAACAGGAAGTCGTATTCAATTCCAGCCGATACGTCAACATTTCCATTTCTGCATTTTGGATTCGCACAACTAAACTTCTACAGCCGCGCTTGTTTGTCCTACATACCTACCTTTCTGCATGCCTTACTATTTATTTATTTTTCTCTGTGAGAGCCCACCCAGCACCAAAATACTGATGAGAACTGAACAATATGTCTACACCTATTTCCAAGTAGGAGAGATGAAAGAAGTCTAAAAAGCTCTTCCTTGTTCGCCCTTTACGCTGACATAGACGAAGAATTCCCCAATTTCCACACACTCGTACAGAAGTAAAAACAATACTCGTCGTAAGGCGGTTACCCTCAGACAGACGAAGCGTGTTGTCTGACTGCCGGACAAACGTGCCATAATGAGCAGTGCGAGTCTTGCTAAAATATGCACTTCAGCAATATTTTGATTTCTCCCCTTCACAAACGAGCCGTTGCTACTGCAAAACGCTACGAAAAGGGACTTATTAAGTAGGCGATAAACCCTCCTTTGGCTTTTATTTCTTCTTTTCCACCCCGGATAAATCCGGGTAAGTAAAAGAGGAAAAAAACTTTTTTTCATAGGTAAAACGACTGGATTTTGTACAAAATACCCATTTCATTTCGACCATTATCTTAAACGCTTTTTTTTTCTTTTTTGTGACTGTGCACTGGATAAAAAAGTTTTTTTTCGGTGTCCTGGAAAGTACCTGATACCATTTCCCCCTATCTACTGCGGCAAGCAAAAACCCTTCTCAAACTTCTTTTTTTTTCTACAGTAACGTCCAATCCTATTTCCCCGAATGGGTTATACATTCTATGCTAATGACGGAATAAAATATCACAAGAAAACAAAAAGGACAAGACGGGCTATACATTTCCTCTCTCTCTCTCCAGAAACAAGAAAAAATCTCCAGATCGAAAATCAAAAAGAAAACAATAGCAACTTTTTTTTCTTCTCCAGGAAAAGAAAACCAGTAGTCCTTCCAAAAGGGCTCCAACAAAGTACCTTTGTCGATATCTTCATCATCATCATCACTTTTTCCCTTTTTTCTCTTAATATGTGTCAACTTCACATATACTTATATCCTTAAAGAAAAAGTCAGCTTGATTATTCTCATTGCTCCAGTCCACAAAAAAAGTTTTCGATCTGACCTGAAGTCCAAAAAAAATCTTGGAAAGGGAAAAAAAGAATACGAAAAAAAATCCTTGAGCTAGAAAAAGAGGATATATTGTAACTTGTCTAGCATGTAAGCTTTCCAGGCCACCCTGTGTACTTTTTTCTATTCTTTTATTTTCTCCCCTTATGAAAAAGACACTGTCACAGAACCTTCAAAGTAGAGACCAGTTAGACCAAAAAATCTAGCATCGGGGAAAAAACTAGGAAGAAAAGTTTTTTTTATATTGGGGCCACCTTTCTTTCCCCTTTTTCCCTTGATGTGTCAGTATATATATTGTGAATAAGCAATGATTTCAAAAACAGCACGCTATAGCTTTTGACATTATTATAACCATTTTATTCCTTATACCTATATTATTGGACCGTTGGGGGGATGGAAATGGAAGGCGATTTTTTTTTCTACAGCGTTATCCTTTTTTTCTTTTTTCCTTTATCGGAAGATATTTTTATACCATTTTTTCCTATAATTGAAATCGTTTTTTGTGTATTTATTTTAGATGGAAAAAGGGAAACTTTTTTTAGTATAACAAAACCCTGGCGTGTTGTGTACGTCATTCACGATACTGATACTGTTTTATTTTCGGGAAGTTTAAGTTCACAATTGGCAGTGCACCGGGCTACTACTGCTGCTGCTAGTGGTACAATTTTCGAAAAAGTACTTTAATAGGCTCAAAAAGTAAAGCGGGAAAGAGCAATAAATTCTTTGCTCCCTCTTTGATCTTTTAGCACAGTTAAAGGAAAGTTAAAGGAGATTTCATTTCACTTGAGAAAAGCGTATTTCACTTTTTTATCTGGAAAAAATGAACTTTTGCTTAGTAGCTAAATTTATGCAAAGGGCGGAAATGGTTATGCCAAAAAGAGAATTTTTTTTGGAATGGTACAACTTTATTTCCTCTCCTGTCATATTTACATGGGCTCTTATAAGAATGTATTTTGAACTGAAAGTGGTTGATATTTTGTGTAAAAAAATCTCAACTTTTCCTTATTTTTGGATTTTCGGACTTTTAGATCTGAAATTAAATATCCAAAGTACCTTCATTAGAGAAAAGTGAGTGCGTGTCAAGGAGCCCCGCTACATTTTTGGTCCCCGTGGGGATACTATATGGAAGTAAAAAAAAGAAGTGTGTTGGCGAAAGTGATAAAGAAGAGGAAAGTAAACAGGAAAGTGCCTCGGGATCGAAGAAAAATATAAAATCCCGTTTTTCTTGCTGCTGCAGGGATTTACGTTTCTTTTTGCTCTTTTTCCAGGATATCTATGGACTCTTTTCATTACGAGTTGTGTGTGTCCCTGCGTGGGAGAGAAACAAAAGGAATAAATTCAGAGGAAGAAAAGAAATCTTCGGCAATTTTTCTTCTCCTTTTTTCTAGAACAAAGGAAAGAGAAAAAAATACTGACGAATCGGTTACCCCATTGTTGTAATATTTTTTGAATGGAAATCAAAAGGAGAAATTATGAGTAGCATCCAAAAAACCGTGTCATTTTTCTTTTGTTCAGTAGCTCGCCATTTTTTTCTATACCTTGGGCAAAAAAGCAGCTCTCTCACGGGAAAGGGAAACAATGCCAGGTTTCCCTACCCATTCATACATGATTTTCCCGCTAATGTCAGAAAAAAACTAAATTTTTACTTTGATGCAACCGCTAGAAGTGAAAATTAAGAGGGTTTAGACTACAATACCTAAACCATATTTTTTCTCTTAGCTCTTTATACAGGTTTTCCAGAAATCTGAAGGTCTTGCATGCTCAATTTTTTCTGGAGTTTGCAAAAATTCACCATTTTGTTTTATCTTTTCCACTCCATCAAACTAAAAAGGTGTGTTTAAGGGTAATTAGCCAATTTATAAATAATTATAGGATTATCTCAATTCTTTTTTGTCTAGAGGAGCCCCACTTGTGCGTATTTCTGCGGTCGCCGCAATTACGAAATAACGCATGCTTGTCCCATCTCCCAAAGGACTCATTTATCAGGAAAGTGAAAGCTCCTGAAATAATTCATGCATGAATATATCCCTCTCAAATCAATATCTTTCCATCCTTTCCTGGAAACAGGCACGTAGTCAAATAGATAGAACTAGCGTATCCCCGAGAACACTCCTTTCTCAAGTATTTCCCTATCCACTCTCAACTTTTCCTATTTCTCCTTTCTCTGTGTGCATTATGCATAGCTAGTGCCATCAGGAAGAGGACACAGGACACGAAGGTATATATTGCCTCACGTCTCTTGTGCAAATCCCCAAGTTCCCATTCTTCCTTTTTTTCTCCTCTTGCACGTAGGTCTGGAGCAGTTTAAGCACATTTCAGCCCACACAACGAAAAAAAAATCGTTCCTTCATCCTACCCTTTTTATATAGCATACCATCGCCATAGCCATCACCTTTTTTTCATTTTCATCCAACATCAACAATACCATCTCTTCGTGTTGCTTCACTTGACGACACATCCGACCACTAGCAAGACACATCAACAGCCATCGGGCCAACACTCAACGATCACTTTTTTCGAATTTGGGCTGAAAATATATATTACATCGTGCACATCCCGTGTACCCCGCTCAAGTATCAGTTGAGCAGGAAACGAGAGAAAAAAGGGTTTTTTCGCTATTCCATAGCCGTCGTCCATCCTTGAATGCCTCAAGATATAAAACTATTTTTTTCATTCAAGCCATTCAACCAAGACTTAACTTTCCAATGAGATGATGATGGAATACCCGTCCAGAATATTTAGGCATGAGAATGGCGAATAAAACGTATCCCCTTCCTATCTCGATCCTATCATCATCGCCTTTTAGCCTGGCCATGATTCACGCTGTCCACACACTAAAATGTCACTCAAGTCCAATTTCTTTCTCCGATCTTGATGGAGATGAAGATGAAGGCCACCTAACAGCTCACGCTCAACGCTCAACCATCCCCAGAAAAATCAGCCATGTAGCTGAGCCGTTCCCCAGAAAATAAAAAAAGGAGACGATATCTATGCCCAGAGGAGGAGAGAAGCACAAAGCTCAACACAAAAAAATACTACAACGAAAACAGGCGTAATCTTTACACTGACAACGCTCTTTTTTCCCTTATCAAATATTGGGGTGTTAAGGTATGTCAGCCTCATCAGCAATATATATTAAAGCGCGCTCACACGGGAAATTTAAACGATCCTTTCAGCTTATCTCCCCGATATATTTTTTGCGGTGCAGTTTTCCACAAAAAATATGTGTACATCTTAGCCGGAAGAAAATGCCCACAAATCGACAATTTTGCTTTGTCAGACATGCACTTTTCATCGAATGCTTATAAAGTTCATGTGATATTGGCTAATATTGGCTGGCTTTTGCTTCCGCGACGTATTGGAAATGGGTAGAGAGGGAAAGCAGTTTTTCTTTCTCGCTTCAGCACTTTTCATCGAATGCTTATAAAGTTCATGTGATATTGGCTAATATTGGCTGGCTTTTGCTTCCGCGACGTATTGGAAATGGGTAGAGAGGGAAAGCAGTTTTTCTTTCTCACTTCCTCTCCACTCTCATTCCTTGACAGTGGCTGTATTTTTCCGAACACGAAAGCGCATAATATTGGAAAATTTGGAAGGTGCATACTATAAAATCGTCGTACAATGTGCACTTTCTCCTCTCTCTAGTCTTCACAAAAAGTCTTCAGTATTTCAAGTTGGTAACTAGATGGAATTTTTTTTCCTTTTTGGAATTACCACCCTGCCTGTCCTCCACACACTGAAGATTGAAAGATTCGTTTCCATATCGGGTTTGCTGCACGTACAATATCTAGATTGTCACTGTTATGATGTCATATACAAGAATATCAGTAGCAATAGAAAATACAATGCCTTTTCAAATTTTTTTTCCTAGGAAGAAAAGAAGTGGTCCTTTTCACTCCCTTTCTCCAAAATCTATATTTCTTAACCTTTTTTTCCTTCCACATTTTTTGTCACCGTTCCACTATCTCCTGTTTTCAATTATCTGGGGGAATCATCTTGAGCTGATAAAAATGCTGCTATGCTCTACTTTTGCTATTTGCTTTTTTTTGCTTCCCTTTTTTCCATTCCATTCTTGAGAGCTGAGCGTTACGAATGTCACGATGTTGACGTGTGTGTGCTCTTGGAAGAAAAGAAAATTGTAAACCGGAAAGGGTGGACCTTTTCCTCAAATTAAGTTGTAGCGGCAACGGCAGCGGCGAGAATAATAGGTAATTGCAAATGTTTGCAGAATCGCAAATATTTCCGACAAGCGCAGCAGCACACAAAAAATATGTTTTCTCTCCTTCCTACTGTCTAATCATTAAAGTGCTTTTGCTAATGGAAATGCACTACAAAAAATCTAGTTTTAATTTAAATAGCGAATGTAGCGCTACTGATTATCTTGGCGAGAAAAATTGTTTTATGATCAGGCAAAGTAAAAATTATTTTTAGAGCTGATCTCATTATTTGCATGCTTCGCCTGAATATTTCTTTGTCATGCTTCAATTTTAATTTAATGGTATAATGCCTATATACTCCATGTCATGTACTATTTTTTACATGGTTTTACGTCTCTGTGCACGTCCACACACTCCAAAACATTTCATATGGGATGCAGAGAACGTCATTCTCAAAGTCACTTACTCACTTTTCACCCCTGTCCTTCCACACACACTCACTTCCTTCCTCAGTAATTAATCATAGTAATGATAGTGCCAGAAAAATTTATCCAGTCGTTTCCAGCACAATGCTCTGCATACCGATATTCCCTACTCGGTAATCCCCTTTCTCCAGTGAAAAATAATGAGATGAAAACAGTTGCACAGAAAAGACTCATTGCCTATTTTTTTGAAAATGAAAATAATGCATAAACATTACAAAAATATTCATTGTGTGGAGTGTGGAGCTGCAGCCTATCCCTAAAGCATAATCTCTGCTTTCCTCCACAAAGCCAGAACAAAAATCGAGTTTTTTCGTATCCATCATCATTATCGTCATTTCGCGCACTCACGAGAGAAGGAAAAGCTTTTTTTCACAGTTGAAAGCCCAAACGGATACTTTTTTGGAGTATATCATCATTCCAAATCCGAAAAAAAATCTCCAGGATTTATTTTGGCTTGTGCTCCATTTGCAGAAAAATGGGTTGAGTGTGTATCGGTGTGTAAATTAAAATCTCTCTTTCACACACTCAGAGGATTTAGTAGGAAATCTATGAAAAAAAAATTGCAAAATAGGGACAAAATTCGTAGCTTCTTGACAGGATGCATACTAATGATGCTCTTTGAAAGGAGTCTTATGATATATGACGATAATAATAGTGGCAATGGAAGAAGATACGTGTTATTTTCATGTACATCATCACAGGTATAAATTATACCAGACAAAATCTGAAAGAGAAAGTGTGTCAGGTGTCGTTTCTAGGAGGATTTCTCATCATGCGCAAAATGTCGAATCCGTGATATTACAATTATGGCCCAAAATGTGCAATTTTAATGTCGTATAAAATGTATTTTGTAAGATATGTATAACTAAAATAGAGGTCACTAAAGGTAAGTGAAGGAACATTATCTGTGGCTAAGGTTTTTTGGTGGGAAATTGTGAGAAGAGCACAACTGTATTATTAAGATAATTTAACTTTTCTTAAGCCAGGTCACCAGTTGAAACCTAATCCATGTGTCTGAATAAAACCGAAAGTGGTTTCTGCACTTTCTACGCGTATATTTACCATGCACTTGTACCGTTGCACTGTCAATACACTTCAATCATTCTCAAATACGTATTCAAAAAACTGAGCGTTTTTCCAGATCCCTTCCATTATCCCTATTTGACTACACAAAAGAGACATTTTAAAATTGAACTGCACAGCTCTCCTCCTTTTCCACTAATATATAGTTAAATCAAGTAGAAACGTGCGCTTTTTGGAGTAGCTGGAATGGAATATGACAAGGGAAATGTTGTTCAGCATCTTCCAGAAGGAGACCATTCTTCTGAACGCAAGCATAAAAAATTGTCTCCGCATTTTCCATCTTGTACTATAAGTGCGAACTGAAGCATTAACCAGAACTAAGGACTATGGGTACACAAGGAACACGACAAAAAATGTAAGAGGTAGTCAGCAGTCTTCTTCCACTTCTCTTCCCGATATGAATCTATCTTCCTCGCTGAAATTGGATTGGACTGGATTTCGGTGAAGGAATCGGAGATGGAATTCATGAAGTGGAAATTTTTTATGTTACGCTACGCTATATCCGAATATTTCTTTTTTT
>JAHZND010002765.1:0-11047 GCA_027744115.1 Acrocyrtus sp. NNG-2020
ATCTGACCTGCCATCTCAAAATAATTTGTGCAGGACTCTTTCCCAATTTCTGTCCTAGAGCAACCAGCGTAAGCTGGTAAGAGTTTTCTTTACAGCAGTAGCCACCAAGTCCGGTCGGTGGAAAGTGTTCCATAACTAGTTTTAGGAAATATAGAATAAAAACTCACAAACTTGCAGAGATTTATCAATCGCATAATAATTAACTTACTTTGCTGACAATGAACAAATCCTCTCGCGTAACGATTCCCTCATTAATTTTCGCGTGGACGGCGTCTCCAACTTCATTCTCATTTTCGTATACGAATGCCCCATCAATGTGCCTATAGCCTACATCAATGGCATCCTTTACTGCCTGTGTAACTTCGCCGGGCTTGGACTAAAAATTTTCAGCAAAAATTTATACTCGTTTTTATGTACTTAATAAAAACACAGACACCAGTTTACATTTCAGTCAAATGGTAACGAATTGTTATATAAATTATCAGTTAATTACACCATTGTTTCAGTGTAGTATACCTAGTCTACAAATATATAATCATTTATCAATACAAATAGTTCAACGATTTAACACAGTTGTTAACCTTGAAGGCTAATAAGTACATAAAGTTTGACTTTCAGACATCAATGAAGGTCGCGCTACATTTATTAATAGGAAGTTATGGAAATTTTGCCAGGACGGGCAACTTTACTGGATGGTAATAGTATAATATTCGTTTTCAAAATTGAAATGAAATTTAAATTTGCTGACCAACTTGTACGTATTCGCTGCATTAAATTCCAGAAAATGATATTCGTAAAATTATACGAAATAGCTAAACTGCTCTACCTTCCAAGTGCCAAGTCCAAATATTGGCATTTTGTTCCCATTGGATAGTGTAATGGTAGGTGCTTTAGCCATGATGCCAAGTTTCTCCAGGCGTAACGCCTTAAATAAAATAATATATCCCTTTTTAAAACATACAATATACAGTGATATAAAAGTATTTCGGGTTTTAATAGCTCTACAATTTAAAAAATCACTTACAATGAAAGTATTAGGCAGGAACAGCCGGCGAACTGTACTTAAGCACAGGGCCGGCGTGACACTTCCGGTAAGTGGTGTGGCTCACCAGGGCGCCCCGGGTAAGGGGCGCCCCTGTAAACCAAAAATTTACTAAGGCTATTGTAGCAATAACAATAAACAGTGATATAAAAGTATTTCGGGTTTTAATAGCTCTACAATTTAAAAAATCACTTACAATGAAAGTATTAGGCAGGAACAGCCGGCGAACTGTACTTAAGCAGTGACGAAAATAAAGTGACAAAGAACTATTGTTTATCGTGCTTAATATAATGGTGCCTTCACGCTGGAACGTAAGTAAGTAATTATGTAATGTGAAGAGTAGAATTGAAATCATAGATCTGCAAAGCTACAACCAAATATGATTCAGCATTTTTTACCAAACCCGATCTTGTTTGAGTCAATGTACTGATGATAGCAGAGCAGACACAAAGATAACCAAACTTCAAGTGGAGTAAAAAATTATCACGTTTTTTAAATTACAAACCCTTGTAATATTATCGTTACCTGATTATCACTTCAGAATTTTGGAGCAAACAAAATGTTGACTAGAATGGAATTGGCTAGAAAGTTAATAATCTGCTGTCCGCCCAAAAACGTAGCATTTTCTTAAGGTTAAACTCTAAGGGTGTTTGCCCAAGTATTCCATTCCATGATATGATACATGATATAATTATAATTTGCAGATTTCTTCCTTAATTCGATCTCCCTTTCTGCCCATTTCCAACAAAAATAAAATCGTGGCCACCACTAAACCCCCCAGTAGTACAACAAATATAACGCTTATTATTCCTCCTAATGCAGGTTTTAACTGTTTTCTTTGTGGAACTACTTTATTCTCCAATATAAGTTTATTTCCCCCAGCTGGTTGCACAGATATTTTTTCTAAAAATCTTACCCACCACTGTAAAATCCCACTTTCCTTAAAGTTAGCTAAGCGAACGAGCACAGGTAGAGAACTCAGACCTCTCAAAGTAAACTGAAATTCCTGTTGGAAATACATTTCTTTCCCTACATAAATTTCCTTGTGTGAACTATCTCCAGAACGTGTGATTTCTCTAACCGCCTCCGTTCTAAGAACTAGTGCAGTCTTATCACATTGCTTCAGATATTTCAACATCTTTGTCTTTTCCTTCCTCAAGTACTCATCCCTAATTATTCCCTCCAATTGCATAGCTTGATGTGCCGAAATATGCGGACGGTTCCAGTTAGGATGTTTTGTTCCTAAATTTTTCAGCATAGGAATAAGAACAGAGTCAGGTATCAATTTACTATGATAGTTTACAAGCTCATCCAGATTTAACTGTATCCTTGTAGCTGCACGCTGCTTTTCTGCCATTACTACATAGTTGGGTTCTGAAACAGCCCTAAATTTTACTCTACATTCATAATCGCTACTACAGATTAGTTGTTTTTCCTGCGGAGAAAGAATTGTCATATTTCCTATCGTACTGCCTAGAAAAGAATGGACAGTAAGATCCCGAATGTGGGAGGGAGTATAAACTTGAAAATTGTCTTTAATTAATTCGATAAATGTTTCGTACCGTAGCACTTTTCTAGGGGCAACCCTGTCGAGAACGTTTGAATTCTTGTAAGAGTTGCTAATAATAATCCCCGCTAAAATAAATATTCCTAGCATTACTCTAATTGAGTGGTATCCTACACCCACTGTCTCTCGGAGCAGATTTCCTTGTTCGACAAAGACCTTCAGAGGCGTGAATACCATTCTCAACATGCCCCAAACATTTTCTGTGACGTATAAATCTGATTTTGTAAGTAAATTCAGGGCCACATACCACGCAAAAGATAATGCAGCAACACAGAGGCCAAGAAAAATCCAAACAAAACTGTCATAAACATCCGCCAATTTTCTGTAGTCGAATTGAGAACTGCCCTTGTAACTACAAGTTGCAAATCGCCAACGTTTGTATGGGTTAGATATATGAAGGGACTTAGATTGGGCAAATGGCACTGCAGCCGAGCTGCCTCTTAGTGAAGTTAGTGAGTACGAAAATGGAGTGTCCTCATTCCACCGCCCATTCACGCAGGCACCTTTGTTAGTTTTTCCACCAGAGTAGAAGCTGTAGTTTTTGGATATGGACATCCAAAAATGAACAATTACGGAACGCAGTGCTTCCTCCGTGCTACCCAGTACTTTATAATAGCCCATTTCTAAGAACTTGGATTCTCGTAACTGATCTTTGCATTTTTTAAAGTAGTAATGCATGCGTTGTTCCTCGGCTATGGTCCACTGTTCTTCCATTATTTCCGGCAAAAAATATTTACTTGTTGTAGCAGAAGTCTGGAGATCTTTGAAATGGTCATTCGCGATATATTTGGTGGTGGCGGAATAGTGCATGTAGGGAACGGGACCGTGGCTATGAGTCGGTCGAAGAATAATTATCTGTAAAGAATGTTCATTGAAATTAAGAGTAAAGTTGACCTCTAATGATATAGCGCCTACAAAGTAGAGACGGTTGTGAGCATAAAAGTGCTGTCTTGTTTGTTGGTCAATCCATATCACAAGCTGAGTCCTCAATTCTCGAATATATTTCATTAAAACAGTTGCTGAAAGTGCAAATATTACAGTTACAGGCTTTTTAGATGGGAGTGCTTTCCAGATAAAGTCTCGTACACTACCCGATAAACTTTTGTCAAATTTCCATTTCATTAAACATGCGTGACTCGTAAAAGTAAAGTAATTGTAAATTTTAAGTTCCTCAAACGAAAAGATACTCGGTAAGTGATATGTAACAGGTGGAAGTACTTCAATGTAAACTTCGCAGGCCCATGGTTTTGAGAAACCGATAAGTTGAAAGTATTCACTTTTGTCACATTCTGGATCTGGTGCTGTTATCATCGTTGGATGGCGTATGTTAAGTAGCTCTACATCAAAATAATTTGTTAATAGTAGAAGGCAGTGTTTATCTACTATTTTCTGCAGACCCTGAAAATTTACTGCGTTCAACGATGCACCCCAGTAGTAGTTGAGGATGTTTTCGAATGCATTTTTTAAATTTCGGTTTCCGTTTTTATTCGTTGTCCTTTTATGTCTCGGGGAAATTTTTTCACCATTTAGGGTACAATGGGGAAGAGCTACGCAGATTAGTAGAAACATATGAGATGTAAATAGTTTCATGTTGTCTGGAAATTCACACTGCTGTAGTAACTTTAGTAATTTTACATAGGTGGGTACGTTTAACGTCTAAAGCATATATATTCGAACTAAGAATAAGTAAAATAAAATATCCCTCAACACCTGCAATGTTTGACTAATGTCGCAATTGATTGGGTAAAAATATTCACTTCAAATGGCAACCATAATGGCATTGCTAAATTTAAAATTTTAATGAGAGTAAAGTAAAGGTTATCGGTATTTGATAGTTTGTTCAGTATGGTTTAATTGCTTGTTTTGTACTAACTATTGTTTTTATATCGTTAAAGATAATGACACCTCTAATGATGTTATGTGTTAATATGTGTCATTCGTTGATATCATTTTATCAGCCCTATGTCAACTGGAAGGAAACCAATGAGGTGAGAAGGTTATAGCAACAAGGACTTTGTTATAGCAACGTTAATGATGAGCTTGCTAACTAATCAAAAATTATCATGGGTTTTAAGCAAGGCGTGACTTAATTGGTTACTTAAAAATGAAATAAACTATCTGATAGTGACGATCTAAATTATGAATTATGTGCACACATTCCAATATACTAGTTACAGAAAACTGCTTTGAAAAGTTTAAGTCATTTGAGGTAAATTTAGCCCAAAGATCTAGCCTTATTCTTGTATTTAAGAAGAAGGGCGTGGCTCAAATATAAATGTACTCATAATTTTTACTAAACTATCTCAATTGGCCTGCAGCACACTCTAATTTTCCATGTAGGTTCACCTTGACCTAAATTATAAATTATACTCAAAATTATGTCAAAATATTTTTCCATGATGAATTTTGGCATTCAATTCTTCCGCATGTTACCCTTTTTAACTTAAACGACAATGTCATTCAAGCTATTCAATTTACAGCAAATTGCAGTGCTTGTTAGTTAGATATTTTTGCAATAGTAATTTGGCACACGACATTAAATTTTAAACGTCGAACTTAAAGTAAGCACCAAGTTGACGCTGACAATGCATGTCCCAAAAATGTGTTTGTTAAGATACTGCTCTGATACTCCTATTAGCCTAATACCATTGTGACATGGGGGCCTATAGAGAGTGTCAATTGAGGTGGAGAACTGGAGAATAATCAATCACAATAAACTGTAACAATTTCATATTTTTCATGTCATAATTTTTAGTAAATAAAAAATAATGACTGCTTATATAAGTTCCAATACCCAAATCCGCAAACAAACGATTGCATTTTCCTTTACAATAGAACATTTTTTGTTCTGCTACAACAAACAAACTGCAAACGGGTCAATTATACTGACATACCACTTCGGAAATGCATGTCAATCATCGTCATAAATGTCAGTCATAATTTTACAGTGTACCAGTAGCATAAACAAATTCATGTAGTTTTTACAAAAGCTAAACAAAACCTGCCAGAATGGGCCACTACTACTATCTATAATGCATAAATTTCTTAAGTTGTGGCCATCTGAAAATCGGTGCACTACTACTCGTTTCACCCAACTTTTTCTGTGTTTACTACTCAACCCACAAAGTGCGAGTTCCATACTTCATTTCACATCAAGTAGAAATTTTTCCAACAATCCGTCAAATGCCCAAATTCTAAAAGATATTTCTTTTCAGTTAATTTCCGAATGGGGCACTGTGTTACAGTCCATAAATGCAGACGGTTTGTTTGAATGCTTTGGAGAAAACAGTATGATCATTATCTCGAACTTTGCTGGGTCGCATCTATTATCCCTGCGATGTCCCACTATTATTATTAAATCTGTTCCAGCAATAATTGCAGATGACTGGATAGAAGGAAAACAGCAGAGAGCGCGATTTGCTTGGGTATTGGAGAAACGAGAACTTGCCAAAATTTCTCTAGCTTGTGATTATCAGCTAGATTGTACAGTGCGTAACTCTCAATTTGATTACTTTTGGCTTGTCTCAAGGTCAAGGCCATGGAGTTGGCAAGCTACCTGGAATGTCTTTCCTCCAGCAATCCATAAAGAACTACAACGGGATGTTTTGGAACAATTTACTTCACTTTACCCTAAATTGGATCGCAGATCATTTCGATTTCAGCCTTTATGGCATTATCAACATAAAGCTATTTACGGCTTTCAGTATACATTACCCAGCAGCGTTCCGTCAATGCACTTTTTTATTGTGGATGTAGCAGGTTGGGATAGTAAATTAACCGATGCTGAAAGGCAATCCTCACTATTCACATGGGTTAATGAGATGTACCTCCAAAATCCATCTGGAGAGGATCAGTCCGCCAAAAATATTGGTCTATTCCTCATTAGAGTTTTTAGTGGAGGAAGAGGCATACTCACAGTCCATTCTGTGAAACTAATTACAACTTTGGATATGCTTTCATCGAAATCGTTTTTCAATATTGGTCAAAATAGTACGTTGGATAGAAATAGAATGCTAAAAGTGCTGACGTTGAGCTGGAAGAGGAAGATGCTTTGGAATATCTTCTTCCCTGGAGTAATCGCAAATCACTTTAGGAGCTGTCGAAATCACATATCTCATACTAAATATCGATCGAGTTTCTTAAAAAGCTTTAATGAAATGGATGACTTGGTAGGTCACGTTTTTGTGCACTCGTGGTTGTCTATTATGAAAAATTACAGCTACGGAAATATTTTCAACGGGCGATTTCGGTTCTGGTGCGACAATGGGAAAGCGTATACTACACCTTTACACACGCCACTGGCTCCTACATTACATCTTAGCTTTACCGGTGGTCGTCAACTGCACTACCCCTTTTACGTAGCTAATCAATTTGACTCATTGCAAATTGTAACTTGTGGTACACGTGGCGCCGAGCCACTTCCATTTCGTGAGCTGCTTAGCGCCTATAACTCGGACGTATGGATTAGTCTTTCCCTATCTGTTTTGATGTTGGCTTCAGTGCACCACTGCTTAGCATCGAGTGGCACGCACTTACAATTAACAGCTTTACAAGGATGCGAATCGATTTCATTGAAAATGTTGTCCCTCATCAAGCTACTTATTGAGCAGGGTGACCTCCTCTCCAGCAAAAAAACTACGGTTCGGATCTTGCTTGGAATGTACTTTATTACGGGGGTCGTGCTTAGCTGTGGTTACAAAAACTCAAACGTTTACAATATGATCCTTCCGAGGAAGCCTTCTTTGTATGAGCATTTCAGTGAGCTAGTGGAGGACAAGATTCCAATTTACACCAGTATTAGATACATCTGGGCACACTTAGTTCCCAAGGAAGTCGTTGTAAAATGTGGAGAGTGGGATCCATATGGAGCAGTACTGCTGGGATGGCAATCAAATAGTTGTGAGGACAGAAGTTGTCACAAGATTAGAATCGTTTGACTGGTATGATAACAGTAACGAGAAGAATGTGAAGAATTTGATCCTAAATAAAACCCGATGGAATTCTCTTCACAGTATTTTTCCACACGTTAAAAAATTTTACTTGTCCAGAATTGCACGTTGGAAAACTGCTCTAATTAAGCCGACTGATTGGCTTGAGAATGAAGAGCTATCACGGCGATATACAGCACTCGACAGGGGTAAGCTCGAAAACAAGCTGAAATACTGTGCAAAGAAAAATGTCGCCCTTTTAGTGCCCAAAAAGTTTGCTGATTACAATGCAATGAAATGGAAAGGTGCAGGAGTCTATCTTTCTAAAAGAGTGTACATGGAGCGTTCCTTCAAATTTTACTTTGAGGGAATGATAACGCCACCCTTAATGCTAAGACTGGCGCGAATTAAGGAATCTGGAATTTTGGAAAAATGGTTTCGAATTTTGAAGACAGTTTCTCAACCTAAAACACAAGACCATGCAAGAAACATAGCTAATAGGAGTGTGTTGGATGCGAATTCTAATTTGGCGCATCATGATGTCACTGTGGTATTCTCTGTGCTGGCTGCTGGCGGGTTTGTGTCAATTTTGATGTTTCTCTTGGAAGCGTCCAAGAGCTTGTTGGGAACGGAAAGAATGAGCGTTGACCTGTACGTCTATCAGTAAATCAGCTAATGCAGTACCCGAATCATTTTGATTGTTGGGAACTGCAGTGGTTACAGTTCCCAACAGTATATCTGCAATTATAATTAGAAGATAAATAAACGAAATGAGATATTTAAGCCAAAATAATTCAAGCTTTTAATATAAAAAATATTTCACTATCGTCCACTAGCACATAATTACAAAGAAGTCATTTCATTCTAAAATTTAGCCTTGAATGGATAATGTTTGTGGTCGCTACTCCACTCAAGTCCAATCCGGCGGTTGTTATAATTGAGAGAATTCATAATGTCCATGTCGGTCTCGTCAAGCTGGAAATCGAAAATGCTAATATTCTCCTGAATGTGCTCTTTATTCGTTGACATGGGAACGACAATTAGACCGCGTTGAATCTTTAAGAGAAATGAATTAATGTGAACGTAAGAAACTCATAAAAAGATTAAGGAACGTGATATCCTAATATTAATGTTAAATCTTACCTGCCATCTCAGAATAACTTGGGCAGGACTTTTTTCATACTTGTCCCCAATTTTAAGTATCTTAGGATCCTCCAGCAGTTTAGGCTCTTCCGGTTTTACCCAAGAATTATTCGGTGACCCAAAGGGGCTATATCCAGCCACTGGAATGCCTTTCTGTTCGCAGAATCTTACAAGCTTTCTCTGCGTGAAGTAGGGATGACACTCAACCTGAATCACTGCTGGCTTAACAGTGCAATTGTCAAGAATACGCCGTAGTTGTTCACTGTTGAAGTTGCACAGTCCAATTGCTTTTGTCAGCCCTTGACGATGAATTTCTTCCATTGCTTTCCAAGTATCCAGATAGTCCACATCGCTGTACAAAGTTTTCCCAAATTTCATCGGCATCAAATCTCCTTCCTCTTTAAATGCCATTGGGAGGTGGATAAGGTATAGGTCGACATACTCAAGTTGCAAGTTCTCCAACGACTTTTTAATACCTACTGGAACCAAGTCTGGTCGGTTGAAGGTGCTCCAGAGCTAAATTAGTTATTAATGTAATTAGACGATTCTTTACTTTTTGAGTAATTATATTTAGCCGGAACATCTATTGTGTACCTTAGCCACTACAAAGAGGTCTTCTCTTTTTACAACTCCTTCGTGTAGTTTCTCTTGGATAGCTGTGCCAATAGCAGATTCATTGCGGCAAGCAAGTGCACCATCAATATGATAATATCCGGCATCAATCGCATCCTTCACAGCCTGGGCTGTATTTTCTTTGGACTGTTAAAAACAAAAAATAATCATTTCACTTTCAATTATTTTTNATTCATTGCGGCAAGCAAGTGCACCATCAATATGATAATATCCGGCATCAATCGCATCCTTCACAGCCTGGGCTGTATTTTCTTTGGACTGTTAAAAACAAAAAATAATCATTTCACTTTCAATTATTTTTGCCGCCTAAAACAGTCTCAACTTGCCAACAAAGTTACTCGTTTAAATCTGTATAATAATTATTCACTTTTATATTAGTTTGTATTGACCAACCTTCCAAGTTCCAAGTCCAATAACGGGCATCTCCTTCCCATTACTTAATGTAATTGTCGGGACTGTCGCCATTATTAAGATGCAAGGAATTGGTTTATCAGGTACACAACAATGTGCAAAATAACTGAAAAATATGATATGATTGTGTCTTCAGAAGATAACTGACTAAAACAACTGTCTTCTTTCTGTCAAATTTGATATCACTTAGGTATGCAAATGTTTGTAACCAAGTCATTGAAATGACAAAGAAAATTAAAATAGAACGTACACAGCACAGAGAACCAGTGCAGTGGCAGAGAAAAACTTTGTGAAATAAGCTTGGATCAGACAACTGCAACTGGTACATTGGTTTCAAAACAAAAATTGTATTTTATCTGACGAAGTGGACGAAGTAGAATACTGGTACGCGAGTAGAAGCATTTAAAGTGGACCTATAACCTTGACGCATGACGTCGCGGAAATAAAGATGGCGGTGGAAGACGAGGATTATACACATGACAAGATTAAAAAGAGTGCCTACATATAAGAAAGACTACAGAAAAATAATAAAATAGACTTTGTGCGTGCTTAGTGCCACCGACTCGGAACGGACACGATCAAACCGCACGTTATCCGTACAAAATCGTTATACATTATGGCATCTGCACTATCTGCAGTGACTTTTTAAAGTGCAGAACTACGGCTTCCTATATCGCCTTGTTGCACTGCACCAACGGCATTTCATAGCTTTGAATTATTCCTTAATAAAAGCCAAGTAAACGCCTTTTTGTAGTAACGTGCTTTTCAGTTGGGTTGATATGTTATCATGGCCTTCAAAAACATTTTATTTCATTGACATAATTTACTCATAATGCTCATAGTACATGTAAAAATTGTTTTGTTGGTAGTTATTTGTAACACTGTAATTCTGCACTTACTCAACTAAAAGCGTTTGCGTGAAGGTGTATAAAGTGTATGATTTCTATACAGTAGCCAGCCCTGACGATGACGACGATGATGAGTGAAAATTTATACTTGTTCAATGTATTTATACTATGTTTAAGAGGGATGTACATATAGAATACAACAATGTACAGTGGAAGTAACAGCGATAGTGTTCACCAGTGATTTTTTCACTATAACATCTCTGTTCCTTTCTATTCACTATTTGATTGATGTGCGTGAAGCATTCTTATTGTGATTTTGTGAAAGGTTTTTTTCTGACCAGGTTAAGTTACAACTGCCATAAAATCATTAAGCAAGCACATGATCTTTGTAGCCCGAATCGATTATAAGAAAGTAAGTATATAATTTACACACGCTGTAGAAACGCTTTCTTAAGCGCGTAATATGTTCACGGTA
>JAHZND010002766.1:0-20469 GCA_027744115.1 Acrocyrtus sp. NNG-2020
GCACTAACTCACCTAGATTTCATCCATGCAGAAGTTCCTTTCATTCATTACAAAAATCCTTTTATTCTATTTCTTCCCCCGTTCAGTTTAAAAGTATTCAGCTCTCGTCTCAGCAGCAAGCAAAAAACATCTATTCCGTCTCTTTTATCTGCAAAATGAAAATAACTTCAATCCTTTAAGTCATTTTTCCTTTCATTCATTTACTCTTCAAACAGCGAGTAGCAAGCTAAAGTGAGAAGATCACATAGGTAAAAAATACATTAAATTCACGCAGTTTTTTGCCTAAATATCGACACAGCCAAAATTGTACTTGTTCATATAAAAATGCAGCCTTCTGCAGTGGAACACTATAGCATAATATATGCAGCAATTACAGTAACACTAACCATTTTTCCTGTATGTACATATATAAATTCGATATGTAACAATTTAACGAGATATTGAAAAGAAAAAAAAGGAAAATGAGTTTATTTTTATATTTGCCGTAAAAGGGAAAACTGCTTTAAACAAATTATTGTCCTTTCTGTACACTCACTTTAGGATTTTCATTGGCTTGTGCATAATTCCTTTATTATTTCCTCTTTTCTAAAGGAGAACAACGAGCGTTTTTGTGTACACACATTTTGTGGCAAATAAAAACAGAATGAAATCTAGCACAATAGGGAGATGCATAGCGTGTGGGTAAAATGCTATATGAAAACAGATTCAAATGGAAAATTTTCACAGTTCATCTAGATACATATATGAAAATTCATTTCTTGCAGGATGCACAATAAGACCGAGACCATTTGAGAGCAATGTATCCCTTTAATTGTGCGATTTTCTAATCTACCCTAGGAAATAATTTTATATCCAGATAAGTACAGTCTGCAGAAATTTAAGTGCTTTGCTGTAAATGAGATGATGTGTCGTGTTGAGTTATAAAAATGGCAGAATAATTTTTTTGCAACTGGCTTGGCTTGCTAAAGAACAGTTCATAAGGACTTAAGGACTTCACTTTGCAAAAGTGATTCTTATCGCTGTGATTTCTGACGTTTTTTGTTGGAGTTTGAAGCACTTGCTTTTCACATCATTTTCTTCTCTCGATTAGTTCTCTGCTTGCAATTGGAAGGGAACCTAGTCTAATGAAGTCGTAAAAATATAACGATTGCTGCGTGCCAATATTCCATTGTGTTTTGAGAAGGTCAGTACAGCCCCATTAAAATAGTCCCTTAAAACGATAAAGTACCACATTTAAAACTTCACGCAAAATAATCGCTTTCCTATCTTGATATCTGAACATGACAATTTGCAGATCATTAACTTCGTGATTTTTCAATTGACATTGGCAAAGTTGTTCATTTTGACCAACCTCATTTAGCACTTTCCGTAATACCCTAGTGTATTTTGCTGCAAGTGAAAGTAAAAGTTATGAACTCTAAAAATGTTTTATATCGCATTGTTGGGAAAAAAAGATATGTATTTGAAGTTTGATTTGAAGATTTGAAGACGGATTAAAATAATTGTTGAATATAAAACAGCACGGAATCGCTGTCAATTGTGTGCTCTATTCTAGTATTCACACTTCTAGCTGTCAGCAGTCTCCGGTAATCTGCAATTACGTGTTAACTATTGTTTTCACTGTCCATTGTGCTGTCTTCTGTAAAATACGACATGGACTTTTTCACTGTTCTCATTAAATTTTTATATAACTAAACACTGCACCTATTTTCTCTAGAAGATGCGAATACGATTTTTCTATTCTTCGTCACTTTACTCATTTTAAATTGTGCATTCATCTCATAATCTCATCCATAAATGTCAAAATAGCTTTTTGTGCATTGGCAAACGCGACTTGCTCGAATTCATTAATTTTTAAGTAGATGATCTATGGGAAATAAAATAGTGAACAATAAAAAATCATTTCCTCCTCTAAAATATCACATTCATCAGTCAATTGATGGCTCCGTAGTAAAAATTGCATTAACTATATAGGTACTTATCTATTTTTTGTTAAAGTTGAAGAGATGAGAGAAATGAATACGGACACAACAGAGATTCATCTTCAAGGAGATGATCAAAATCTATTTTTCCTTTTGAAAATGATTATGAATGGTTTTTTGTCTCCTCCGATTTGACCAGGGAGAAATTCTCACTCATATAATAATGAAATATTAAAGGTAACTTGAATTATAAGAAAGAACTTGTGAAAGTGACGGGTCGAAAAGAATAGATAATAAAAACCAGTCCACTTCACCAGACTCCGAACGTATGATGGGCTAACTTAAATTCGATTATAGGTATTCGAAAAGTACGATTTTGATGCTTTTTGGAGGTGAATCTATCTTTGCATGACCTCTTGACTAGATTTGATACTTTTGAAAATGTATTATGGTAGCTTGCTACGCTTTACGGTAGTGCCTGCCTACCACTAAAATGTTGAAATGTCTAATTGGAAAGAAAGTGTGACTTTTGGTCAGTCTATTTTAGGAAGTGTCTCCTTGCTGGAATCATAGTTGGGCGAAATTAGTCACACGTCACACCAATGACTTATGTGGCTTCTGAACTTTTGAAGGAATGGAAAAAACCCGGAAGCTTGAATGATAAAGAAACTGAAATTGTTTCACCCATTCATACTCAAGCAGAGAAGGTGAAGTTTATTCAATATTGGAGCTATGACTGATTCAATCAAATCCAAAGATAATCAAGTCATGTAAGACAAACCCAAAGAAAATGCGCGTATATAATATTATGCTATTATATACGTGCATTTTCTTTGAGACAAACCAAGTAGTGAATGAAACAATAAACATACAATGCGACCCACCCGTTTCTGCCACCTTGGCTAGGTTACTAGGTTCACCATCAGCTATACCATCACCTCTCATCCTATTCAATATGCTGAATTGAATAAATTCTGGTCAATGGCTATTCTGGGTTCCATCTTTTGTGTTGCATATTATTGATTTTCCCCACTGGTACTACTGTCAATCAGAAAAATGTTATTCTTTGTTTAGATGTAATTTTATGCCCGTGAGCCCGTGTTTTCGGTAACATGCTCTGCTTTCATGCCTTGCTGTTTTCATTGAATTTCCATCAAAGTGTTGGTGGCCAGCTACCAAAAGCATGAATGAAAATATTAAAAATAGTGAAAATGTGCGCTTGCAAAGGTTCGTATACAATGTTTCGGTCTATTAACACTTGTCACTCTTCATCACTGCAAGTTTATTGAGAAAAACCTCAAAAAGTCACAGCAGAGCAAATTTCCATCCCAGAAGTGAAATGGCGCACTTTAATTTGGAGAACTAAAATTTCCAAAAACGTCATTTCGATCGTCCTCTGAACTACGTAAATATCTAAGCTAGGATTTGTGTCGCAACCCGTAACCACGCATTCATTAAAAGATACATAAAGAATGGTTTAAGGGTATGAGTGACATGGACGGTTTATATATCTGTCACTATAAGCCGCAAACCTTTCTGATTTTTCGTATCACTCCGAAAATGGTGTAATTTGTGTATTGCAATTACAAGCTGCTCGGTTGAAAGTTATGCAAAGTATCCCCCTAACAAAGGTAACGAAATTAGCACAACTTTTTAAAACAATCCAAAAATGGGTATCCAAATATAGAAGTTAATAGAAAAGTGCGCATAAATTCATCATACGGGTTCATGATCTACATGACCTTTTTCGTACTATAAAACTCAGAAACAGTGAATGGAAGGATAACGATGTTGCATTAATGAGAAAACTAATCTTGATATAATTAGGTACGATAACCCTTAATGGTATGCTTCATCGAGCCGATGTACCGGTGACGTGTACGCCATGAAATATGAAATATGTGCACGCACACACCTATCACATTTTTAAATTACGAAAAATAAGTCGACTCAAAGCCTACGGAGAATGTAAAAAAGTCATCACCCATTTTGGCTCTAAAAGGGCCATTCCCTTCTCTATTTTTTTGCTTAATAGCTGCACTTCATTAATACAGTGAACAGTCTTATTGAAATGGATGACAGGTGACATATGACGCTATCTAAAAGTAAATCTTACCTATTTCTGTAGAAATTAAGGCTTTAAACTGCGAACAGTCACTTTTGGCAGAAATGCATTTAGCAGAGAGACGTAGGCATGCAAAATATCTTTGCCTACGCTGTGATGCTCCGTCAAAGGCTGCTCAATTAATAGTTCATTTTTTGAGTTTGTGATCGTGCCCCCGCTGTTTCTCTCATTTTGCTTGCTTTTGCTGCGCTTCATACCGCTTTGTTATGCAATGAAGCAGTAATGAAAATGAAACTACGATTTTGTATACCTTTAGGATTCAGTGGATGTGGATGTCACTCCATGACATTTTTAGAACTTCATTTCATTCATATTTGGTAATTAGTTGAAGGACCACCACAGTTCCCATTTTATTTGCAAGTTACCTATTGAAATTCACTTTGCGCCGTTCTTTGCATTATTGATATTGGAATTAAGCTACGCACAACAAAGTGATTCATCACGTTAAATGAAAGTTACTTTTACAAACAGTAGGTAAAGCTAAACTCATTCTAGTTTAAATTGGAATGCATATTATGCCTAGGTATTACGCGTTCTCAATGGAAGTCATTGGCATAATCAATCTGTGACGCTGAAAGGAATTAAGTAAAAAAATATGCCTTCTCCTCCGATGAAGAATAGAACGTTGTAAAAATCCACTTCAGCTTGAGATGAACTCGGAATTGCGCAATCATCACATCAAGCACAGTCACCTTGTGATTAGTGGTTAATGCCTAATATGACAATGGTCAATGGGTATTAAAGTACTGTGTAATTTTACTTTTCATATTTGCTTTAGAATGATGATATAATTAGGTGACAAGCAAAAATTACCGGATTTGATGAATTTCTATTTGAATGCTACAGCTCTGTTAAAATTTCTTTCTTGCAGTTAGCATAAATATCTAAAAGTTTTAAGCCTTTCTCTATCCATAAAAAATTGTTAAGTGCTGAGGAAAGGTGCGATTTTTTAGGCTCATTCATTATTGCAACGTTTTAGTAGTGTGCGATTCTGCACGATGCTTGTTTCCCCTAAAATATTGCATTATTAATCCGATATATCAACATAAAACAAATATGTGCAGAGCTGAGAGAACAACTTGATCAGCTTACGTAGGTAATTTTATGGGCTTTACCGTACTTGTTTAAACTGATACGTTTTTTTTATAGTTAAAGCCCTCTGGAAATGAAAAAGGGAAAATAATTAAAAGTGACAGCTCGAATAACATAAACATGAAGTAGCATTGCCTTATGTAGGCGTGAGCCCTTTTACAAATATTAAATAATATCTTAAAACCAAAGGATTCTTCCTTATTTATCGAGTTAGGCCGATACAGAATATTGATGTTTATGTGTGCAATATTCTTAGCGGCCCAATTTCGTAATTTCGTCATATCCATGCAAGGCGAAAGCAGAAATGATATTATTTACTTTTAGGAAGAATTACCGATATAATCTTCTTATGATTATTGTACACACTGCACTGTTTAGTGAGCAGTTAGCACTACTTTAATTAGCACTACTACAAAATTAGGGATTTATATAACGAGCTAATGCTTAATTGATTGTGTCATTGCATCGTGCCATTTGTGAACCGTAATTCACACAACTGCTTTGCAAAACAAGACCTGATATATAGCACTTAGCACTTATTCAGCATCGTTGTTGGCTAGTAGGTATATTACTTTCAAACAAGTTGCATACCTATACTGATTATAGGCAAGTAATTACTTCGGGGGTAATATGATACTGATGAAGTCAATCGCTCACTTTAAAGCATAATATACTTTGTAAGCTAGGTATATTAAATATTTTTATTTTGTTAGGTGGCGAAAAATGTTGATGAATTTATTGACTACCTATCCTATGTAATAAGTGATAGTTTGCATTGGCAAAACTAAAAATAATGTGTGTTTTTTTAAAAATTCCATTTATATTGCCGCAAAAACGCCGGTTTTGTTCTGATAGTAATCTGTTTGTAGCTTGTACTGAAAATTTTACATCATAAAATATCGGCGGACAGCAGCAACTGGCTTTAATGAGGAGGCACATGCACGCTAGCTAATGACAGCCTTTCCCACAGTCGTTTAGAATATAGAATCGATAGCATCATAAACGATTAACATCTTTATATCTTATCCCATAAACTACCGCAGTACACGCACTTTCTTCTATGATTACGCATGCAGAGAGCACTGAAGCAATTCTGCGATTATGGAGTGATTCTGAGAACTGCAATTTTCCATAGCTGCACCCTTCATTGGATATAGCTTAAAAGGTTACACAGCCAATAATCACCCGAGACCCGAGTAGTACATATGTGATGATTAATGACTGATCTAGGTAAATAGGTTTATGTACAATATTATTGCAGAATTAATGCGCAGCAGCGAACATTAGGAACTTTTTAAAAAAGTAAATGAAAATTAAGTGCATTACGTTTTCACATTCGATTTTATGCATCATGAATAACAATTCTTTTCCTATGTAAGTGTACTTGCAATCGCAGAATCGTAGTAACTTGCAACATGACAAAAATCGACTTAAGCTCAGCTAGGTTCGCTAAACAAAGGGATTTCACGAAGTGAGAAGCAATCAAAACCGAAAAATTCAGACAAAACCACACATCGTAAGTGGGCGATATGGTGTTTCGCAAGATGTGGTTTGTTCTAATATTCTGTAAGAGTTTTATTGGGCAGCGGCGACTGTTGCTAGTCTGATGATGATGACATTAAAGCTGTTAATAGTACTCATGGGCTTCATTCAATGTGCTAGCGTCAATAATGTAATTATGAGCGTAATCAAGCTCAAGATTTTTTTTGTACAAAACGAGTTGGTGCGTATTTTATTTTTTTCTATAGTACTATAGTCAAAGAAGCTCTACTTATCTGCACTTTTGAAGATCCACTGCGCTGCTGTGTTCGAAGTTCGAATTAAACTTGTTGAAAATTTAAAGGACATGGTAGCTACCTAACGAAATGAGTCATAAATGAGAGCAAGAACATTATTCATAATGTACTTAATATTCGATCAGGTTTTTAACTCAGTTGCAGTTGCATGTAAGGATAATTTGGCTTTATCGCCGTACATTTTTGAGGCTACATCCTTCAGTTGCGGGGACCTCATTGTTATAGCACAGTACTCATCGTCAGATCTTTAGTTATATAGCATATTTCTTCATTAACCTTAGCGCAACCGATATTTAATGTCATTTTATTTCGCACAATCTACTTTACTTGGCAACTTGGCTGACTTTATCCTGCCCTGCTTCAAGTACTCTAGAAGATGACACTAGGTCGAAAAGTGACTCCCTAAAACGCACAAAAAACACCGCAATTAGCTAGACTTCTGTGTATCGTTTATCATAATTAAAAAAACTGGTTTATGGGAAAAGGGAGTACTCCTTAGAAGCCCAGTTTTAATCAAGTGTGAAATCGATATCGATTTTAAGCCGCAGGTAAGGGTGACTTTAAGTCGAAAAGGCAGCTATAGCTAAGTGTGGCAATTGCCTTCCCTCTATATTTAATTAATGTATTATGTGATGCCAACAGACTTAATGAGGCAAAATTGAAGAGCAGCTATAAAAGAAAGTGGGCTCACACTTAAAATTCTATTATAGGATCAATAGTAGATCAACATTCATTTTTACAATTTATTGGAACGATCTCTATTTTCTATTTACAACATCTCCACAAGTAATTTACAGTTTAGATAATCTTCATTTTATGATTATGGAATGGACGGACGCAACCAACAACAATGGTCAAGAAGCTGAGCTTCTATAACTCCTATAACCTAGTTTACTGTTTAACATTTCTCTGATTCTCCCAAATTACATAATTGATAAGATATGATAGTATTTTTTAATTTAATTTTTGTTCGTTTTCCACATATCCTTCCATTCCTCGTCAAGTTTTTTCTTCTCCTCAGCTAACACCCTCTCCTTTTCTTCCATTTTCAATCTATACTTCTTGGGGTTAAGAATTGCTTCCTTAGGAATTGGTTTTCCAGTTCTGTTGTCGCAACCATCATACATGTCATAGGGCACTCCCGCACCACGCTTACTGTTTTTGTCCTTGCAGTGCTCCAAGTGGTAGTTAAAAAATTCCGGTGGAGTTAGCTTATGCTCATAGTTGTAGGGGCAATGGATGTATACGACGTATTTCCTAGTCTCATAACGTTTTCGACATTTTTGTACGTGCAAGTCCATCCTGTACTGGCCACAGCTAAATCATTTTAAAGTGAACACGCATATTAGAGGCATTTCAACTTAACTTAATCTATAACATATCTAGCTGGAATTAAAAGACTCAAGAACTGTTACGGTTGTTAAAACTAACTGAACTTACACAAGTTTATGATTTTTGTCAAAGGGACAAACACGCAGCTTGTTGGACTCAAGTTCGCGTAGCTGGGCACTGACGCGTGCTCGTAAGCTTTCCAAAGCCTTTTTCACCACATGTTCGGGCACCTTAACCACTTTCATCTTCCGCTCGTTTGGATTTCCTGGCTCGGGTTCAGATTTCACGAAAGGTTTCTCAGAAGTTCCACACGGATCAGCAAAAGACAGAAGAGATACTCCCTCCTCCACTTCCTCAATTGGACCGGGTAATGCAGATGCCATATTTGGTGCTAGAAGTTGGCTTCTGAAAAAATGAAAAGGCTAGTTCACTGAAAACTGCAGACTTTAGTCACAAAAATGTCTCCGTTTTACTCAACTAAATGTTAGCTTTTTGATGAGGACGCCAATGCAGAAACGTTATCAAATAAAAACCTGTATTAAAAGCTTAAAAATCAATTGTCTCGAGCGGGTTACCCCTTAATATTTTATATACTTACTTAATTACTCACCTTTGTTGGCCTTTACTGACTTAAAAAACACAAAATTGAAACCCGTCAATTAAGTTCAAAATAATTCGGATAATCCAATGTCGCGTGTGAAAATAAAATTAAACCGAACAGAACAAACGCCAAAACTGCAATACCAATGCCACTACAATACCTAATCTCTACGAAAATATAATCTGACAGCCAGAAACCAATAATCTAGGCAAGATCAATAAGACTACAACAGCCTCTCTTTTCACAACACAGCAAACTTCCTCGAATGATGCGCAGTTCTCTTAATCAAACTAATTAATTAGGAAAAGGAGGAAATATGTCCGGCTCCACTCCACACCCACTCACTGTCTACCAGCCAATATGCAATGTGTATGTAAAGTAGCTTCATAAAATGTCTACAGTTTGGTTCGACCTCACGCATCGTCAGTCCCAGATATTTAATTTGATCCTTATTTTCAGAGGATCTCCAACCAATGAAGTTACAGCCAAGTCTCCGTTTTCTCTCCCGTCTCGCGCAAATGAACATGATATCAAATCGAATAAATTGCTTTTCATTTTTGCATTTCGCTCATTCGTTAGTTTTATTGCTGGAGGCTCCAAGCTAGTCTGGCCAGTGATTAGTGACCAGCCCGCCGCTGACATTTAAACAAAGGCTCAAATTGTTAGCAGAAAGCGGATCAATAATTAAATTAAATGTACTAAACGTAAATTGCAATAATGCATGAACAACAGTGAGCTATGAAACGAGTTTTGTCTCGTAAGTATGGATAAAGTGATTTATTAAACTGTTTCATTGCATTCGGCACGCGACGGTTAAGGTTAAATGTCGTAGTTATACTTGACGATTTTTTTTAGAAGTTTTAGAATCATTTGGGAATTTTCATTTATGTGCTTAATCTAAATCTTCATTAATTAATTATGCTTTCATGGGAAGCTTCTTGTTCTTGTCGACGGTTGGGGTTTGGGACGCTGCCGTTGTCTCATCGATCATATCGAGAACTTCGTGTGCTCTTTTTAAATACACTTGTTGTGGATTTTTCAGGATGGTCAGGGGCGGTATTTCAAACGATGACTTTGGTTTTCCAGTTGTTTCATCTTTTTTATTACTTTGGTTTGGGTCGTCAAAGAGAATGGTAACTTGAGGGGCATCGTCAAACCAGACGCCCTCTTGCAACTGACCTGTTGACAAGTGGTAAAATCGACCCAGGCCACACTTCACATCATTTCTAAAACTCCCTTCATAGTAATTGCCGTTGTGCACTAAACGTCCAACGCCGTGTCGCTTGTCTTTGTACCATTCTCCTAAAATTTAGATTAGATAATTTAATAATTTATATAATTCATAAATACGCTGTTCATTATTTAAAAGCTTTTATTAATGAACCTGTATAAATTACTCCATCTGGGTAGTACATTACGCCCTGTCCGTGTCTCATTTCGTTCTTAAAGTTTCCTCTATATATGCCTCCGTCAGGAAAACCTTTCATTCCCGAGCCAGACATTTTATCGTTTTTCCATTCGCCACTGTAAATATTTAACGTTTTCTTTGTGGCTTCACAGTCAAAACTCAGGGATCCATGACCATGCCGTTTGTCATTCTCCCAATCTCTACAGGTTAAAATATCAAATAATTAAAATCACTGAAACGGTTCTATCAATAAGGAGACCGCATTGGAACGCCTTTAATTTCTAAAAAATATTAACTTTACCCTTCATAAAATGTGCGCGACCCGTTTTCATCCTCATACGATTGAAACCCTTTACCGGATTTAACATTGTGGCGGAACCAACCAGTGTACTTCTGTTTTGTCGACGACCCAAAAACCGCTGCTCTATAACCTTCCCTATTTGTTCGCTCCTCCCATATTCCCCATTGCAGAGGTTTCTCTTTCTGAGGCTTCAAAAATGGCATAATTATAAATATTTGCTATTAGTAGTTGAGAAAGTTGGAAATGGAATGGGACTTGAAAATTTTTATTAGGAATGGTCCTCGAAGAATACTATATTTAGCACTCAGGCAATAAGCAATAGCTTGGAGAATCACTTTGACCGAATTAAACAATATTGAAAATTCTGTGCTTCGTTATTAATTGTGCGGTATCTCAATTTCAATAATAAAAAAATTGACGACAATAATCAAACAATACAATGTAGGAAAGAAAACCAAGACATTTATTCTACATTATCAGTCACGAAAGCAACATATCATGGACTGAACATTGTGCATAAAAGTACAGAAAGCAATACAAATTAATTAGCATGGTATATGGGTGTCAAACTTAGGTTAATGACTAGTAGTCTTCATTGATTCCTCATCTCATGAGTTATGAGCTTTACAACGATAATTCATTTTGTCATGAAAAAAGCACAATAAAATAATTGCAAATAATTATCGATCTGAACTGATAGAATTAATGTTAAAATTAAAAATATAAACGTTCATAATAATAAATACTTAAATTGAATTCACACGAGTTGACCTATAGAGTCAGTATCAGAATTATATGAGAGAGTAATTTAAACTATGTATCTACTTTACAAAGACACTGAATATGGATGTTCAAGAAATCCACAAAGAAAGTATGATTGGTGGGAAACTGGATTAAAATATAATCTCGAGCAGTATATTTATAGGTTCTTAATCACAGAGATTGTGTGATACAAAATACAAAGTTAATTTACAACATGTGGCATGAATTTATAGACATATTGTATGGATATACCTACATTAATACGATACTTTGCAGCAGAAATCCTTCGTTTTTTAGCTATCTAGCTATATTTCCAATTCCAATTTGCGTAAGTAGCCATTTTAATTATAAAAGTTTGGCTCAACAAGTCATTGCCATTTTATCGTATCACATCGCTGAGTTTATAATATTAACATTGTTTACACTGACTGTACAGTACAAAACGGATTGATAAGTTCAATTTGAGAACGAGTGGAAAACCTTCACATCCATCATGGTTGATTCACGGATTATTCGGGTATAAAATTTTTAACAAATTGTAGCAATTTTTTTTATTTTTCCTTTTTAGTAAGATTTTGCGTTTCACTGCATATTTCCATTATACATCCTCAGGGCCAAACCCCATTTTTAGTTTTGACACGGCACTATCAAATAGGTATATTAATTTTAAAAGGATTTAATTTATGATTTCCTAAACAGTTAGTCAGTGTTCCATCGCTTCCGCTTCTGAAGTAGGCGACTCGAAGAGTGGCTTCGTTTTGTCATAGATGAGACTCGTTGAGTCCCTGGCAGGAGATTGACACTGAGACTTGGAATTTGCAGATATTGATTCTAATGATTTCAACCAATATTTTTTGCAGTCTATAAGCAACTTTACAAAATCTTGCGTGCGATTGGACTTCCAGAAGGACATCATATGCTTCATCAAATGTGGGATGAACATTGTCAACTGAAATTGAAATAAAACATTGAAATTCCCATAATTTCCTTCCAAGCAGCACTTAACTTGTAATTTTCATCACCATTAATAATAAGTATAGTATTAAAATAAAATGCAAGCAACGAACCTTCGAATTTACTATTTTCAAAATCAAATATAGGAATCCGAATATGAAAAGTTTGTTCTGGGTCCACTGGATTCACGTTCTTCATTTCAACAAGGTAATCCCCAACACTTGGATCACTTTCATCGATATTTGCGAAGTATATAACAATTCCAACGTTCTCAAACCAGGAATGCAGTTGTTTCTTTTCTTCTGTATATCGCTTCGATTTCGCTTTTGCCGCATCTGTTGATACGTTATGAATGTAATTGTAAATGATAATCGATCGCAAATAAATTAATTTGTAATTTATCAATTAATTATTATCGTAGTAATGCTCATTCATGTAATACACAGTGCAGCTTACCGTAATTTTCCTTTATTTGCTTAAGTCTGAGTCCTTCACTATCTACGACTTTCTTTTTCTTTATTATTCGCTTTCTTAAGTCACTACATTTTGCACTTCTCTTTTCGATCTCAGCTGAGTATCTCTGCATGTGCGTAGCTCCTTCAAGCTTGGCTTCCTCTATTTCACTGGAAAGGACCTTTATCTTTTCTGCAAGTCAATAAATAATTCAAATTTAAAAACAAATACACAACATAAAAAATTTGGTTCTCTTTCACACGTACGTGCATACATAATTCATAAATAACGCACTAAATCGAACACTTTAATTTTTATTACCCTCAAGTATATTCTCTTGCTCCTTGTCCCTTTTATAATCATTACACATCTGCAGCGCATGTTGGAGTTCCGTTTCATCCTCTGCATCAAGCTTTTGGGAAATTCTGTGTTGTAACTCCATCATTAACTTTGAAGTCTTTCCACTTGCGAAACACATTGCCTTTCGCTGTTGCCCTATTCCTTGCAAGGTTGTTTTCGCATGTGTAAACGAATGGGGTAGAAGGACACGAGATGGATTTACACTATTATCTACAAGGTCCAGCATCGATATATCTAGCACAGGTGCTCTTTGGCTTTCCATAATTTTAAATGAGCTTGAACTTGTCATTAAGGAACCCTCCACGCTTAAACTGTAATTATTATTCGCCTCCGATTCATCCATTGAAGAACATAAATCCGAAGGTTGCATTTCACAAATCCCCGTCCCCGTCCCCAATCCGCCCAACGGTACATCACCTTGACCGTAGTGGTCCGTTGGCTGATAAATACTGCTCTGATGCATCATCTTGTTACAGCAATAATAATGGTTACTAAATAACCTTAACTAACTAACTGCGAAAAGAACTTTCACTGTACAGTTCACCATCCAAGATCCATCCAAAAATGTCACCTTCCATTAAACTGCCCTCCTCACTATCCAAAAAAAAAAACAAGAGNTATCCAAAAAAAAACAAGAGCTCACCTGACTTTTATCATCAGTGACTAAAACCATTACAATCACATAAAAACAAAAGTCAGCCGGCAGCACAACTACACCTTTACACTAAAAATCAGTTGACTCAATTTACCAACAGTTTAAAAAGCAACACAAAAACAGAAAAATTGTTCAATTGTTCCCTTCTTCCACCTTAACATTTTTTTTGATAAGTGACAGCAACATACAACACAACCAGATAACCCACTCAACTCAGCTAATTTGTATGCACACAAAAACAAAAAGAAAGGAGCAGCAAGTGGCTATATTTGTTTTTGTTATCTTTCTGTCCAGTACAGGGAATAGTGGAATTTATTTCCCGCTGTAGCTGAGACGCGGCCAGTACATAATATTTTTTTTCTATGGTAGTGCTCTCACCCTGCCCCAATCCGTCATAGCCTGAGAACTAGTAACACAACCTAGTTCAAACTCATCTCACCACTTTCCTTTTTTTATAGAATGAGCAGTCCCCTAAACGGGAATGGGACGAGTATTTTGCAAGGTGCTTGCTAGGTGGCAAAATGTAAGCTGAAAAGTGCATTTGAGCCAAGCAACTTACTTTTTCCCATGATGAGCTACTTCAGAAGAGCAGCAGCGTTTATTCTGCGTTGCTTGGTTCTTCGTTGTTTTTACCCTATTGATCTACGGATCAATACCTCAGTATTTTTCAGGTCATTGTCCTCTGGCTTGCGCTTCTCAAGTAAAATAAAAACAGAGTGCCTCCCTAGTCTAGTCTGAGGTGACTAAACAGCTTAACTTTATTAACAAGACGAGGCTACTTCCTCGAACAAACTGCACATCGCATCGCCGAGTCATCGAGCTATCATCATCATAATCACCGGCATACAGCATTACTAGCGCTTAAAAGGTGGACTTTCCTCGCGGCACTAGCGCAGCAGCTCTTGAGAAAAAACGCTGCAACTAGGCTTGAGCTAGACTACCCTTTTGCTAGACCATACCACCATGAAAGTGCACTCGGAAATTTTATTTACCAATTAAAGTGTACAGGTAGGGGCATATTTTGCAATAGAAATGCTCTTCATGTTTGCTTCATATAAATTGGCTGGTTACTAACCGATTTTCACCGTTCTATGAAATGAGGCTGCTAGCGGTTGAGTCATAAATTGGATTGATATGTAAGCAAGCAACTGCTGGATATAAGCCGCTGGAATTAATTTGATGACGCGGCGTTGCTAAAACTGGAATAAAAATAGGAATAATTTCTTACACGGTTGCACGTAAAAGTAGTTAACGGAAACCTTAGTACGTCCTTTTGTCGCTTTCTAGGCAGTTTATGTGTCTCGTCACGCGGAGAAAGTTGAAATAGAAAGTAGGAAATTTTACGTAGCTATGCATATTGACTCATGGATTTTCCTGGATATTGTATCGTTTCTTGTTCTGACTGTTATTCGTCCTAATAATTGTCAATTATCATGAGTCATGGCATGATAGCATATGCTGCAAAACTCAAATAAAATGAGCTGTAATGGAGTCCCTTCATGCACACCTGCTTTTTTAAATGCACCCGTACCCGTTTCATATTTTAAACAAAATAGGCTGCTCAGCTATGGATGCTTCTGCTTTAACCTCACTTTTTGTAGGGTAGATTTGAAATGCCAGCTGCTTCCTTCATTAAAAAGTTCTATTTCTTGTAGATAAAGTATCGTATCGTGGTTCTTCAGGGACTCCTAAGCTTCTTGTAAGGTCATGATTAGGTCTGTTGAGTTGGGTAGGGGTAGGGAAAATAATGCTCCCTGAAACTTTACAAGAAATCAGACAATGGAATATTACCTAGAAGTAGGTAGTACAGATATAAACTGAGTGAGGGCATTATGAGACTGTTAACAAATCGGACTTTAGTATTGTCATTGTCACTTGGTGGCTTGAGCTCCGATGGCAGGGACACTTTATTCAGCTGCATGCCAGATTCTTCATCGTTCATACAACGGAAGCATTTTGGATAATTATACTATCAGTCAAGTACACGGTAGTAAGTTTAGCAGTAGGATTTTCCAAAGACAATAAAATATCTACAATATCGAGTAGTAAAATACTTGCTGTTGGGTAGAAAGGAGCGTACCTATATTGCAATATGTATAAGTATGCTGTTGTTGATTGTAGTAGTGAAGTGTAGACTCTTACAAATAATTTTAGCAAGAAGCAACGAACATCGCATAGGAACTTTTCCGTCACTTCCATTGAACTCTCCCCTCCGTTCCTAGAATGGAACAATCGTACTTGCATTGTTTAGCCAGTTTTTAGTGCTGCTCAAGCTGCAGCTGCCTCTCATCCTGAGTCTGAGTACTTTACTTACGGTTGTTTGTCACTTCCTTTTAATGCTCACTCTACCACTACCCACTTCCTTTCCATTTTGCTCCTTTAGCTTTGCATCGACTCCGTCGATTGCAGACACTAGACAGACTTCATGCCCTGCCTTGTATACCTTTTCTAACTCAATTTTACTACATAATACAGTACAAATTACAAATATACAATGCAATACCTATGAAAGTGCAAGTAAAAGCTAGCACTTGAGAGAGAGCCAACAGGCAGACATTATTCTATTTCAATAATTCAATATCCAATTTCATATTTGCCAAGCGTTAGCGTTAACATTACATTAGCACTGCATCAGTAACAGTGTACTGCGTAGGTACTCAAGTTGTATTTATGCACTTATGGTACGAAACCAAGTTCGGAACGAACGTGAAAAAACTCCGAGTTTCATATTAATCTCAGGGGAAATTGTAAGAAATCGGGTAGGTAATAAAATAAAGCTTTGTTAGTCCGCCCGCCGATCCTTCAAATGGCCTGCGATAGATAGGTACACATACAATGATATATGAATACAATATGATTGTCAGACCTCGGTCAGATGCTTCGGTTTAACGAAAAACTAAATGCCCTGATAAATTGATGAAATGTAATATCCATTATCTGTATAATTTGCAGTCTGTGTAATGTTTCGTTCCTTGGTATTATATTGCCCAGAAATGTCCTAATGTACAAACAACAAAACAACTACTGGAAGTACTAACCTTGTAAGACCATGTTATAATACGGCTAATTACCGTAAAAGCTCAAATTTAAGGGACTGCTAAAATTACAAATTGCGTTCTCTCAACCAACTGCTAAAATTAAAGAGCTGCTTAAATTAGGGAGCTGCTTAAATCCAAATTCACAAGTTTTTATTCGGAGAAATATTGTAAGAGAGACCTCTTATTTACCTTTTTATTTGGTTTCTGCAAAACTTTAGTACAAATAGAAAGCAAATAGTACATATGGCAATGTTATTTATGCTCTGGTATTACCATCTTTGTAAAAATATGTATTTTAGGCGCATTATCCTAGGATAATTGGACTGCTAAAATATAGGGGGCTGCTAAAAATTGAGAGCTGCTAAAATTACAAATTGCCTCCACTCCACCAACTGCTAAAATTGGAGAGCTGCTTAGTCTTGAGAGCTGCTTAAATTTGAGCTTTTACGGTATGCAAAACTTTAATTAATACTGATGCACAAACCATACAGGTATCCGCATGCATCAGACGCAGCAAAAGTTAGTTAAACTTCTACTTTCCATTCCAGTTCTCCATTGTTTGAGCTCTCTGGTCCACATATTACGCAGCTTAAATTGCATGCAAAATGTGCGCTTTTTTGCAAGCTACAAATGAAATTCTACTAAAAATTCATTCACATCGTGCTAAAGATATAGAATTGTCCCAACTCAAAGCGCCAACAATTAGGTAAGTCGAGAAAAAGGAAATCCCTCTTCTCTTTTGGCGTGTTCTCCTTCTCCGCCAATTGATGCCGAATACCGATGCATGCCCAACTAAACTGGTCTTGAGTGTACTGACTCACAACAGCAAAATCATAATCATCATCATCAATACGATGAAAGGTGCACAGACAGGTAATTACTACATAGCAAAAGCAAAGCTATGATGAACCTACATATATGAAATGAATACTGTCCGATTTCATGAAGCTTTTTTGTGGCTTGGATTCGGTCTGCTATCTTTAGTTGGCTCTTTTCTTTTTGCATTTACTTACCTGCAATGTAAATTTTTACACGCATTCTTTATTCGCTCTCACACGGCCTCTGAATTCTTTCTATCTTCACATGATTATCATATTTATCATTTGATTGAACTCACATCTACAATGTGCTACATTCATTATTCGTGCTGTTTTATGATCTTCTCTTGTGTCTTTTTTACTTACGATGCAATTGCCAAAACTCTGGTGTTTGCTCCTCCACTCTCCCATTATTGTGCATATGGCAGGAAAAGTATGAAAGCTTCGCTGGCGTTCACCGTTCACCTCAGAGAGAGCCGCATCGTACACCAACGGCAACCCTCCATTCTCTATTTCTTCGTATCATATCCCTAAAACACTAAAATTGCAATGCATGCATATAGACTTGTTAGCGATCTCTATTTGGTGGTCTGCTAGTAGTGGTAAGGTAGTAAGGTAACTGAATGTAACAATTTGAGTTTTTTTTACTTTAGCTTCACGTCTGCAGTTCTGCATCCGCTTACAGCCACGGCTACTAGCTGTATAGTATTATTCACTTTGGCTTGTCTGTTTTTTTTGCTGGTAAACGAGAAACGCTGTTTCTACCAATCTTCTATTATAACGCCACCGAACGAAACGGAACCCAAAATGTAAAAGGAAAATGCTTCATTTTTCTATACACTGTATTATGACTACTGAACGATGATGATACATCTACATCATAGAAAAACTACGCTCCCCAGTCTGTTGTCTGTGTACGTTCTTTCATGCTGCTCTAAAATAAAAGGGTAATACGGTACGAATGAGCACGGTTTTGTATGTATTTCACTTCAGTGGCTTCACCACCAGCAGCAAAAAAAAATTATATATTTTCCCCCATTCCTTCTTCTTCTGCTCTTCTCTATATTACCAAAATTACTGTATATCGCGTCCCTTTTTTTCACTAGATATATGTGCTATGGATTGTAGACGAAAAAAAAACACAGAAAATCAGCTACGAAAGAACAGGGGAGAAGCCAGGCATACATACGTGGTGTATATAAGTTGATAGTGGGATTTTCAGGTTTTTTTTCGAGAGCGAGTGCGTTAATAAGAATAAAAAAGGCATGGCACTTTTAATACTCTTCATGTAGATGATACGCGTAATATTACACACACAATTGTACATAAATGCACTCTCTGTGTTCAGCTATGGCTATGTATTTTAGCAGAGGAAACCCATTTTTTGTAGACCATCGACCAACGACCACCACACAAAAATCCACACAGGTTATTACATCGCATCGCGCATACATATAAGCGCTGCCTGCTCTATAGGGACTCCAAACATTAATACTGTACACAGCGAGAAAAAGCTGTTGAGGCTTCTTTTCTTGTGATCTAGTTCGTTGTAGGGAACTAAAAAACTACAGGCATCAAGGCGTATATAACAGTCCCCTAAAAAACTAAGAAAAAAAAATTTTCCCCCTTATTCATTGAAATATCCCATTTACCATTTACTCTTACTGCTAAAAGTCTCCCTTTGTCGTCATCAAAGAAAAAAAAATATATATCATCTTCCTTTTTCCACTCTGAACTGAAATATTTAAAAGGAAAGATCCTGTTTTGTGGTGTAGTCAACTTTATTTAGGGAGGGGAGAGGATATTAAATATTTTAGTGAGCTAATCACGAAAATATATAGAGAAAAGATGCACCAGTTCAATATACACTAATAGCTCGTTAGTAGCTCTAAAAATATAGTAAATTAATTGGCTTAGGAAAGGATTAGTGATAAGTTAGAGAAGTGGAATAGTAATAAGTTAGGAGTAGGGAGTAGGTTAAAGTAGGGATAGGGTAAGTTTTTACTTAGTGCATTCCTACTCAGTTTTCGCTCTCCGAAGATGTTTCCTGTTGGTAAGTACAAAAAATTTTTTTTAAATAAATTATTATTAATTTAATTAAGGTAGTAAAGTAAGCAATTTTGTAGTAGGAAGGAGCGCTAGTAAAATATTTATTTTTTTAAACAAAAAGTTGGATGGACTATATGTATGTGTGGTCCGTATTGTGATAAATGCTAAAAAATATACAGAAATATTCACAGATTTAAATAGTGAATGGGCCATTAAAATTAAAAATATCAAATTAGTCGTCAGCTTTCACTTGTTCGCAGTTTGCACTTTGCAGTTTCAGGCGATAATTTTTCAGAAAGTGAGTTTTTTGCACAGGCGGAGAGACGTTTTGTTTGTTTAACGGAAGCGTATGGAGGTAAACGCTTTTAAAAATGAGTCGGTTCGGTCATCGGTGTAAATAAATGGGATCATAAGATTTCTCCAAGTCCAATTTTTTCGACAAGAAAAGGAATATAGTTAAATAGTTTCGTTTGTAATATTTTTTGATTGTGATAGTGCTGTGTCCACCTATATAATTTGAAATTGTAATGCAAAAGTTTGAAAAATCAAGCCTATTCAGTATTTGATGTCGAGAATTTGCAGTTGCAAATATTGTAGGTACAGTACAGTACATGTACTATGTATGTAGTTGCACGGCTGGGTGATTGATATACCATCATAATATAGTTAAACTAGTTGAAATATAATAAATATATTTGTATTGTATATAAACGTCCCATTTTTAATCTTGTTTCGGTACAGCTCCAGGTCCTCCCGGTCCACCGGGACCGCCAGTGACCGTGCCACCAGTTGGTGTTCCTCCT
>JAHZND010002767.1:0-11806 GCA_027744115.1 Acrocyrtus sp. NNG-2020
TAGGGGAGTCCATACCAAAAATTTATTTTTTAAATTACTCCCGACAAGTTTATTTACTCTGTAGCGGAGAGTGGAAAGAGGTAGCCAAGCGGAGTTTGCAAATAGTGTACAGAAATAAAACTTGTGACGGAGCACAAAAACCGTTCCCTTTGTAGAGGTAAAACCGGCGCGAGGAAATAGATTGATCCTTTCATGCGGTATAGCCACTTTCTCTTTACTTGTACCGGGATAGGAGGGTTAGGTACAAAGTATTTAAATTTAATTATCTTTCACTGAGAATTTTCCATTTATGAATAGCTCTCCCCTGGTTAGTTTCGAGAACGGGTCACTGGCAGCTGTCAATATTTAATTACCAAAGTCAGAGAGGGAAAAAGGGGTGGAAACTAGATGTGCAGTCTTTTGCAAATTGAAAATCAGGCTGAAAGTAGTCAACAAGGAATGCTGAAAAAGAGGTAACAATTTAGTGTCCAAAAACGTAAATTGAATGATTTTTTCTCAGAGAGTGAGCTTGTCAGTCCTTTTTTATTAGATAGGTATTTATACATACACGAGCACGAGAAGAAACGCACAGCTCATTTGTTTATATTTTTCGATTTTCTGTCCGTTGTTGTTGTTTTTTTATTTCTGGAAGAGCATGAGGAGCCCAGTAAACACCCGCGTCCTCTCAACACTAGAACACCCGACTTACTGAGAAAAAGAGTCAAACATTTTTTTTGGGAAATTTGAGATAAAACTTTGAGGACCAAAAGGCTTACAAAAAAGAGAGAAAATAACATCGGAGTCGCTCGGGACCTCACTTCCCTCATATAACTACCACTGCCGCCACTGCCTTTCTCCACCGCACAAAAGAGGACTTGTGCCTATACTATGCTCCAGCACAAAAGTGGCATTTTCACTACTATTTCACGCTACACGTTAAAGTGGGTGGAAAACCAAGGAAGAAACTAGTGATTGTTGTGAGCCTAACACACAAAGAAACTTTGTTATTCCTTATATGTACCAAAAGGAGCTTTAAAGATATTTTCCCCTTTCTATTTTCCAACTTTCTTTATTTTTCGAGCAGCATCCGATTTCCGCGTTTCATCTTTTCCCCTCTGTGTACATGCATATAAAAAGTGGAGGAAAGAGGATCCCTTTTCCTTCTATACCTTTTTTGTACTCTCGGACAACTTTTTCTTATATTAATGCCAAAGGTACAAACAAAGCAATTTTTTTGCGAGGTAAACTGCTAAAAAGAAGTACCTTTCTCCAGTATCTCCTTAAGCTTTAAGTAGCAATATAGGAAAACAATGTGCAAACTTGATAGTTGTACATTGTACAATTTAGGGAAGCCTCACAACAAAACATCCATCCAGTTTCCAGACAAAAAAGAAAAAAAATGTAGTCAGATGATAGATAAAGACCGGTGAATATATACAGAATTGGATGTTGAGGGGAAAAGAGCTCTTCTGTAAGTACCAGTGCCTATGAATGGTTAATAGATCTGTTGTGGATGGAATGTACTGAAAGAGAAAAAAGAGAGAACGGAAGCTGGCCCAGAAATTTTTTGAAGAAAACGTGCTGGAAGAGTGTACACCCATTATTCTTTCTTTCCTGGCAATTTTCTATTTTGGTGCCATTATTTCTCCCTACCTACATACTCCTATTATTACGGCTATCAATAATCCCATGAAGAATTTTTTCTCTCCTTTTTATGGATTTTTATAGTCATAAATATTCAATGTACACAACTGAATATAGATCGAGAGTTTATAAGTGAGTGACTGCCGTGTAGTGTGATGGCTTCATGTTCTGGCAACTAGGTAGTTTTTCTCTTATTCTCTTTTTGAAGGGAATCCCATTTTCTTATCCTTTTGTTTGCCGGGCTTTCTTTCTCTTCCAACTCTTTTTTCTCCTGTCTTTGTTCGCTGGATATTTATATTCTATTGTGGAGGAAAAAACTGGAACGTTTAGAGAAAGAAAAGAAATATGTCCAGAGAATAGGGGAATGATAAGAAAAAAAGTTGTTGAAGGAAGTCCATCTCTTTATAAACATTAGATTTGACCAAAGATCGAAAAAAAAAGTTTTGTCCAGTTCAGGTTGCTTTTTCTATTTAGGTCCTGATATTTTTTCGGTAGCCCGATTCGTTATTTTTTAGATATTCTTTTGTGCTGGAAAACTTTTTTAAAATGAATGTGTCAAAACTTTGGAGGGGATGGTGAGGATGATGTGGCATTTCGATTTCAATAGGGAAACGCTTGGTGGAAATGGTTTTTCTGAGAACGAGTTTTTCGAAAGCTGCTGTTTTGTGCCAAGCGCAAAATGGGACCCTTATTTTATAATTTAAAAGTTGAAAGTTGAAGTTTAAAAGTTATGGCCATTTCCTAGATTGAAATGTAATCAAAGTATGAATGCTTGCAGAAGCCCTCTCCATATGCATATCAAAATAAAGGTCTAGTTTCAATATTTTACCATCAAAGGTCTATTTTTGGCTAGTCGGATATAAATGAATTTACGAGAAGCACAGCTTCAAAAACGAAGATACGATGCAGGTGAGTTTAGTCATAACTTCTTAAAAGAATTGGCCAATCACGATGGCAAGGACTCGCTCACCCACTCATGGCAAATTTTCATGCAAAATTTTGCCTGTGTCACTAACCTCTAAATCTAAAAATTGTGTATGCAAACTGGCTCACCAACAACAAAGTATAAACCACAATTAACTCTACAAGAAAACTAGTAGTACAGATCAATTTTGAGCAAAACATTTTAGGGACAATGTCGATATGATTCAGTAGCTCACAACTCGTAAACAATTTAATAATAGATTTTTCGCACGTAGTCCCCTCATGTGTTTTTCATGTATTTTAATGCATGAATTCCAAATTAGTCACTTCACCATAAGATTCGCTAGTTCACTAGTGTTTTTTGACTTGTGACAGCCAATTAAGTCATAAAATTGTGGTGTCATCCGTCATCAGCACATTATTTTTTCGTACCTACAAGCGACAATACCAAGCAGACAATCTGTCTCATTATCATTATAAATTATCCTCTAAAGAGCAGTCACCCTGATAGGCAACAAATGTTTGTCTACATAGGTAAATGCATTTTACTTTGTTATGCACATCTGTCTACCCAATAGCACCAGATTTTAATCAGCACAGATTACAGATCGCTACCGTTAAATGCACTTGTTAAGTAACAACGTTACTCACTCTGCAACGCTGCTACTGCACTTCATACACAAGCCCAATTAAAAAGGAGAAATTAGTATGCAAGTAATGTTTGCTCCCAGCAAGTAAAGCAAAATGCACGTTATTGTGCACATTGTGCCGTTCTCTTACAATTTTTATGCTGATGCAAGTCTCATCCTTGGTTCTACTTAAAAAATTAAGTGGAAATTGCTCATTTGCATTAGGACGGTTGATAAAATTTTTGGACGGGTTTACATCAGAAAAGCATTATTAATGTCGGTGCGCATCAGTTTTCCAACACCAAGGCTTAAATTAGAACGAAAAAGAGAAGGAGTACCATCACACGCCCACACTCAAGCCTATCGCAAACCGCACGTACGCAGAGTATACGTATAGCACAGCTAAACTAGCGATGTGTGAAGTCCATTTTAGATCTGATGATATGCGATGAAATCACATTTTGCTGTATTTGCTGCAAACTGTATTAACAAACAAAGTCTTAAATAATTGTGATTGCTTATTTAATTTTGAGACTTTTTAACAAAGAAATGCATTGGTTGTGGTCAAATGACTCGATGACGTATCCTAATCAGGATACGACAGGTAGTATCTAGCTAATAACTTTTTGCTGCATGATTGCAGCCTTTTAGTTGGAACGTTAGAAGCTTACTTAATTTTAATTCGTTAATGAATAGTTAACAAGGCAAAAGAGGATACTTGTGTTTTGTACTATATAAAACATGAAATTCATCCTGCAGCCATTTGCTACGGATCTTCCCAACCCCTACCAAACCCAAAAGGACGTCACTTTTGGCTTGATCCTAGCAATGCAAATCCATTGTTTGATTTTAGTATATATAGCCCAACATAATTACCCAAAAGTCATCAGTTGGTCACTTGCCTCTTCTACTAAATCAAACAAAATTTCTTCCTTTTGCTTTTGAAGCACTCTCCTTCTTTCAAGATGTACAAGTTCGTTGTTCTCGCTCTTTTCGCCCTCATCGCCGTCGCCTCCTCCCAATACATCAGAGGATACGGAGGACTCGGATACGGTTTGGGATACGGAGGTCTTGGACTTCGCGGATACGGAGGATACGGAATTGGCGGATACGGACTTGGAGGTGCGATAAAATTGACCATAATATCAGTTTCAATTTTTTTCAATTGAAATATTCGAATTTGGAATAATTTTGGAATTAATTAAATTGCTGCCTATAGGTCTCTACGGAGGATACGGTCTCGGTGGATTGTACGGACGTGGAATCGGTCTTGGATATGGTGGTCTTGGACTCCGTGTCATCGGTTAAACGTCTTTTCCAGCCATGCAGTAATTACCTTTCTGGTTTTCTGCCATACTCTAGTTAAGTCTTTTATTGGCTACCCTTCAAAATCCCAGAGACACGAGTGTTTCTTATCCGCAAATTACGATACTAAATCTACTTCTGATTCACGTCACGCTGTTGACCAATTGGAATCTTTCGCGTCTGTGATATTTTTAATTTAATTTATTTGGTTCTAATAAAAATTGGAGTTTACTCCCTCGGCGATATCAATTCAAGTAAATATTTCTTGTGCTACTTATTACAAAGCGCTACCCTCCTGCATATACACAACGTCAATGTAAATCAGCCTCATTTCATAAAGTTTTGCCTTAGCAAACATTTAACTTCAAATATGGCATGTGTAAATAGGGCTACCTATATAGACGCTTGGCTTCTGTTACCGATAGATTAGCAACTGCATTTGAAGAAATATCTCCGCCTCCACGGACGGAAAGTAAACTTTTAAATTCACTGTTAAATGTGCAGCTATCCTCAGCTAAAAAGCATATATAAAGATAGATGAGTAAACGTCATCTCTATCCTCTCCAAGATAAGACGAAGACGGAGCACTCTGTTTACGCAAGACTTGGTCCAAGTCGAGCCTAGTTTCGCTTGGGTCTTGGATTGAGGGTTCATTCTGAAGTGTTTTTCATGCTCTGCTGCTAAGAACTTCGTATCTACATGGAGAAGAAAAAATATATACCTCTAACGGTAGCAGCAGCAAAAGTACTACAAACTAAGACTTTTGCTAGATTTTTTGCACCGAAAAACATCTTTCCCTACTTCCCTCACTTCATCCATCTATTCAGCTATTGACCGATTGCGACTTTCGAAGGAGTGTAAGTTTCGGATAAAAAAGTGATGAAATAGAAAAAAGGCAAATGGAAGAAAGTCCCCCGCTTTACATACATATAGTCGGAAAGACATCCGTCTGTTCTCAACATTTAAAAGAAGATCAACTCTTCCAACTAGTGCACACAATCAAAATACACGAAAGGATGAATTGTGTTCCCTTCGTACTTAGCTTTTGTCTCAACGACAGGGAATAGGTATACATATTTTTTCAATTGTCTTTTTCTTGCTGTATAGGTACTCTGCAAGATATTTCTTTTACAAGTAATGTGGAACGGTTTTTTATCTCTGTTTGGCTGTTCCAATTTATTAATAGTTTACAGATAGGAAGGAGAAAAAATGTTCCCTGAGTCTAGTCGCCTGTCTATAGTCTGAGTTTTGCAAGAGGCTCCAGTGTGCCACTTTCTCTTCCGTTTGCCTTGTTTTGCTTGAGAATGTACATAAAAACGTTTCCTTTCTCGCTCTCGGGTCGGGAAGAGCAGAAAGGTCTAGTTTTCGGTTCTCCATAAATATTCAGTCCATTGTTCCCTAAGAAGCATACTATATGGAAAATGATAGTGCATACATGTAGGTAATTTAAAATTTTGGAAATTCAAATAGATGCCCACTTAATTTCTTGAAGTTCTGAATTACAGTAATGCAGTAAGTATAGTCTGAGGAGGAAGAGTTTCAAAAAAATTTATGAAAACTAAAACTGCATGAATTCTGAGTTATTCCGTTTACTGTTTGCAACATCATCATAACCATCAGTGTAAAACGCATAGTTGGAGATATGCCACTGAATTGTATGAAGTTAAAAATTCATATTGTAAAGAAATCTTACGATTTTAATCTCTGACATCACCGCTAGGACTTAATGCGCCGTCTGCGGTGAATTCGTCGCTTAAACATATTAACTCGAAACACAACTTAAAGAATTGCAAAGAATGTAACTCCGAAACGGCACGGTAACTAAATAGTAGGTAATGGTAATGCTCAATGCTGCTATAGTCTATTCAATTCTTGCTATCCAGAATTTAGAAAGACATTTATTTCCACGTACCCGTCGCCCGCCCCGACGCAGTAGGTAGTAAGTCATTTTATTTGTCAGTGAAAGTTTTTCCAACAAATTGCCGACTGCCTTTTGACTTTACTACGTACTTTGTTTTTAGTAGGTTAGCATGACTGTTCAAAAACTGAGAACAAAAAGTTACTTCTAGCTCTATACTTGTCATATTTAATGTCCCAGTCTTGTGCGTCAAAGTCAGGTGTCTTCCATCCAATTAAATGAGACTCCACATTTGTTTTAATACTTATCGCTCTAATTTGTTACAACAATACTGTATATAATGGGAGGTATGTTTGCGTAATCGCTATTCCTATTCACAGTCAGATAACGTTTCTCGTTTCTCATATTTACATTCCGGGAGAGAGTTATTGCCTTCAAAGAAAACAAGAATTTATTTTTTGGTGTGAGCAAGCACACTTTCACTGGCTTAGTGGAACAACAATCGTTGTCATTCTCATTAGAACAATTGCATATAGAAAGATAAATAGGCCCCCTACCCTCTCGAAAACGCTCATGCACTGGTATTACTACCCGTAATCAACATCAAAATTCATGTAGAGCAAAACCGTACACCACTGCAGTGATAGAAGCCCAGGAAAGCATTCAAGAAAAGGAAATAGAACGACAATTACAAATGGACTTTTGCTCGCTGAGGAAACCCAGACTCATCGTGATCCCGCTGAGCCATTAATAATAATTAAATAGAGCGATTTTAGCACGTTCTCCATTACGCGGACTATGAAGAATGAGAAAAACCGCTCCCTTCTCTTTGCTGGCTCATTTTCATTTCGCTAAAAGTACGAGGGGTGAGCATTCAGCCTTAAAATAAAGAAAACAGAAAGGGATTCCAAAATTTTTAGAATAATATGCGGGAGTGTGCCCTAGATAATGCGAAAATTTTTGGGAAAGCCGTTAAAAGTTAGATATATATGGTTGTCTTCATGTCATATTGTTTGTCAAATCGAATTGTTAGCCTTTCTGTAGGAAGAAGGCAGAAGAATATCAAACAGAAACGGCAGAAAATATAACACGCTCTGTGTCCCCTTCTCAATTTGGTTGACGACTAACCAAAGTATAAAAAATTAAGGAAGGAATGGCTTCACAGTTTGAAAACTTTTTCCCATTTTCTACCTTTTAGGTACCAATGCGAGATTAGGCAAGGTACTACAACAAGAGCGAAATGAAAAGAGGGTGTTATTTTATTTTACATTTGCATTCTTCTTTTTTTCGTCACATGAACATGAAACGTCTCAGCCAGAGAGTTTACAGTGGATGGTTTACTCTCTCTCTAGACTTAGAATAGATAAAGAAAAGCGAAGACACGTTTACAAACAAATTGAATAGAAATGGCTTTAGGTGTGTCGGAAACCAAACAGGTTAAACAAAGTATTCACCGTTTTTTGATTCGAACTATATCCATCCAATTTTTTAATTTCACAACCATCATAACTCAATTATGAGTATAGACATAGAATGTTAGTAGATAGATAAGGAAACCAACTTGAACATAAGACGAAGTTTCAAGGGGGCTGCATATTAACCAACTACATAGCTTCTCTTTGTACTAAGGACCCAACTAAGACTATTCCATGCGATCATCTTGGAAAATTATGGGAAGCAGTAGCAGTTACTGTGTGCGAAATATTGGGCCAGAACCCACATATTTTTTCGAACGGTTTTATATTGAAATAAACTCGAGACAAAGTTACAGCTTTATTGAAAGTTTGCTGACGTTTCGACCATAGGCCCTCTTTCAAAACATTTACACAGAAAGTAGAAACCCATATACCTAACCTATGTCTACCGGATATCAAACTTTCCATTCCAAATAATCATGGAATATATGTACATAAATATTTATACCAGGCAGAGAAATAATAAATCACAAAAGTTTTGATGTAATTACAAACAAAATATACTTTGCAAGTATGTAATAGAAGTTAGAACCATATCTATTTACAACTTAACTCACATACACGTATAGAAATAAATAATGAAGACGTCTAAATATATGATATGAAGCATTATAAATTCCGCCAAAGCATGCGTCATATCAATTCTAAAATAATAATCAGAATTAGAAAATGTTGTTTGTACATACCTTTTACCCGTACACATATTTTTACAATGCTGCTGCAGTTTAGAGTATGCTGCGCTTATTCGGCTAGTTACAAACATATTGATTTCTTTATGCGCTTGTCTTCTTGCATTTTATCAAGGATACCTCGAGTTAATTTTAGTATTGGAATTTCTACAACATCCACAAACGTTTTTCTGATTTTTGACGGCAAAAGTTCTTTAATTTTCTTCATACATTCTATCGTGCTTTGGACGTCACATGAATGCCAGACATTACTGTCTCTCATCAGCATCTAAAATTTGGAAATTAACTTACATTTAAAGTACACCCGATTGATTTTTGAGCTATCCAACAGAGAGTTAGCATCAACATGAAGAAATATTCAATGGTCTTACATTTATTTCAAACAACAATGATGTAAGCAATGTTATTAGCCCAACAATTTTGTTGCTATTCACTTTATAGGTTCCATTTTCAATAAAGCTTGCTAACAACACTTCAGCTTGTTCCTTTCCTGACTGAGTAATATGTTTCGGAATAATTACTCTTACGTCAACGTCTCTGCTATTGCACATCTACAATAAAAGAAATGAGACAACAAAGTTTTTGTAAAGCTACATACGTAATATATTATGCAAGGTGCGGTTATGAAGCTATAATTTTACCGTAGCACATTCAGTTTCAACAATTTCCGAACACTTCTGCATTTCCACATTTACAGAATGCAAAGATGCTATATGTGTTGCATATGTCAAGATAAAATCTCTAGAATAAGGATTCCCGTGTGCCATAGCTAGCTCTGCTTTTGTATTGAGTTCTCTGAATGTCATAATTGCATCACGCTTTTTCTGCAAAAGCTTCGTAAATTGAATCTGAAAATACAAAAGCGAAAAGAACAAACTTAACTTGAATCGCAAAATACAATCATACAAACCTAACTATACCAATTTAATTTGCTTCAGTACTTGCCAACTAACATCAACTTACAATTGAATGGAGCAGTTTCAAGGAAAATCCTCCAAGAATACAACCATCCGGAATTTGATAATTTGGTTCAGCAGAAGAGATCTTTGGTGTTGAGTTGGAACGACTTGTGAAAAAGGCTCTAGTGGATATTGTTGCCGGTGGATCATGCGCCTGGAAAATAACAATTTCAAAGAAGTCTGTCGCATCAGTTTTACTAGAACGTCATAGTCAGCTGCTGAGCGTGTTCCAAGAGCTTCATGGTCAAATATGACGCGATAACTGTTGTTGGAACGGTCATATGCGGTAACAGTTCCATTCTGGAGCCCATTGAAGTCTGAATATCCCCGTATCATAGCGGTAACTCTAGTTCCTGTACTCAAATGGACGGGAATGTGCATAGGTATTTCCAATAAGTCATTCGGCAGATGACCTTTTTGAATTAGCCTTACTTTATTTCGTATATCATCTAGCTTTTCCCTTTCCGCTGTAAGAAATGTGGCTGAAAGTCTTCTTGGCCTGCCTAGAATTCTACGGATTTGAGTCCACTCGGCCCTTCGTAAGTTTCTTTCAGTTAAGGTTGGAAAGTAATCCGCAATACAGCTTTCAAAATCACTGCCACTTGAAAAAATGCATCTGAAAGTGTTCATATTTCTTTTACCAAACTTCAACAAATACATAATTGCAACTTCAATGTTTTGAAATTGCAACAGAAAGCAAGTGATTGCTAGTATATGTATAGCATTTTAAATACTACTACTATATAGTAGCTGTGAAGCCAATGTTAGTGTTCATATTTAAAAGCGAACTTACTTATCCAAATCACTGTAGTAAAATTCACAATGAGTCCAACGATGAGGTTTCGGAAGCCGAAGAAAATTTCTTAACTCGTGTGACTGTCTCTGCGCAATGAAGGGATCTAAAATCAGGCAATGATAAGTTTCTTCAGTTTCTTCCATGAATCCTGAGAAAATACGTGTACTTTGTATGTATAGTACATAGTTAATCCATAATTATTCAACTAACTGTATTACCTAAAACCTTGCGTTTGTTAACTTTCATTTCTGAACTCAGCCATTGAAGCTGACGAGTAAAAAACTTAAAGGTAGGGCACTTCGTATTCTGTTCAGTATTGTCCTCAGTCAATTCGATCAGTACATTTGTGCTGTCAATGTCACATGAACGGTCAATATACTGGTCAGTACTCATTACAGCCGGCAACGCCAAACACTTTGGCTCGACTTCGGTTTTAGCAAGAGTGTGTTGGTGATAAATTACTGCCCTTGGANCAATATACTGGTCAGTACTCATTACAGCCGGCAACGCCAAACACTTTGGCTCGACTTCGGTTTTAGCAAGAGTGTGTTGGTGATAAATTACTGCCCTTGGATTCTGTGTTCCACATCTTTGTTTCCCTTGAATCTCACCGACAGTTTTTGCAATTGTTTTTAAAAAGGAAGTTGACGTTGACGTACTCCTTTTAGTCCTTTCGACAGTTTCACTCATATTCATATTTCCGTTGGAATCAGTTCTCCAATCATTCATATGGATATCCTCAACTTTCCGCCTGGATTTTTTTCTAGTCAAGGCTGAGTGTTTTATTTCTCTTTTTCGATATTCTTTTTGCTGCTGAAGGATGAGCAGAGGTGTCATCAATATCTTCTGCACTTTCAGCATTTGTTTTACTACCATCATCCCTTGAAATGCTTGTTGATGTTGATCCAACGTGTTCAGCAGAATTAAAAGGCATCGTCTGTAGGAGGTCTGAAAATGAACCAAACTGTAGCCCTGCTGGGCACAAATCGGAACGTTCCTCCATTAATATAGGAATTTTTACTGCAAAATTTGAAGTTGAAAAAAAATCAGATTCTATAAAGTACATATTATACGGTTTTATTATTAACTCGGAAAGGCATGCAATCACTTACTGAAATTGAAATACTAATACGGATTATGTATTTTATGATTTTACTTACCCCTTATCTTCTGCTTGCTGCAAACACAACACACTTGCGAGGCTAATTATTTAGCTATATATAGATATAGATTTACTTTGCACAGTTAATAAGAAAAACGTAGCAAAAAAGCAAACGATGATGTATCTCACAAACTATACTCAACAATTTAGTATGCGAATGCGACTCATCGTTTTTTTCAATCTCCGGCTTAATGATTACTATTTTTTCAAACCGAAATATTCCTTTTCTCCTTCGCTTCCAACACACTTCTAACAATTCACAAATGACTAAATCGAAATCGTTAATAAGGAATTTAAACGTAAGTTATCGTTAAAACCCCAGCACCAGCAGCTCCCATCCCACACTCTGCGCATTCATATTATGCAGGCACTAGTACAAATATGGG
>JAHZND010002768.1:0-31554 GCA_027744115.1 Acrocyrtus sp. NNG-2020
TCCCTATCTAAATACATTGGGCGGCGCTGCCTCCCTAGTCAAACTACTCTCCTCGCAAAATCGACCTGAAACGTTCGGCTTGTTCTTAGCGTAGGCTACGGTTAAAATCGTATCAAATTACTGTATATCTCCATCTCCCAATGTTCTTTAATGGAAGTATTAAAACCAGGCAATAAAAATATGACAGTTATTCCAGGATGAATGCTTTCACTCGCTCATTCGCACTCATCTGTTGTCTCAAGTCTATAAATAAACCAATGTAGGTGGTAAATTATTAAATTCATGAACTTGTCACTGAATGATAGCCTGTGAACTTTGGACACAGCACTGTGGTGGACAGAATATGTTATGAGGCACAGTGAAGATGAACTCTCTGCCTATTACGGCCTCTCAGTGCGCACCAACCTTGGTGGATAAAAAGACAGCTTGATGTATGGACAATAATTTTCACAACAATTGCAACTGTACTATCGACTTTGTTGTATTTATTACATGGACTGCTGAAATGTATTCGTTCACGTAGAGAGTACCACAGAGTAAGCAAAAAAGAAAGTTGATTAAAACAGAGTGCTATAGTATTTATATGCACTGAGATGAAGAAAATCTAGTTACAGGATTTAGTTCTACGAACTACGAATGCCTTTTAGTTTTTTACTTTTAATTATTGACTGATGAAAATGGAGCTCGTTGTGGCTCATGTTTTTTCAACGGAACAATTTCAAGAAGAAAATGATGTGATTTTATGTAAAAACCTTTATTAAGGTACAGCCTATGGGCATCAGTTCTGTTAATAAAACCACTATCCAGAGTGACGGAGTTACAGTCCTCCTTTCTTGCTATCTGAATTGCCTCGTCAATCAGAGCTCCAGCGTAGCCCTTTCTTCTGGCAGTCGGTAAAGTGCAGATATAAAAGATGTACATGTAACGTCCTTCAAGGAGAGAGTTAAAGATTGAGTAGGTGAGAGTGCTGACGACGGAAGCTTCGTCTTCCCCTTCAGCAATGTCTTTAATGTAGAGAAATTTCCGATTTTCTTTTTGCATCGTGCGGACTACCTCGACGAATTCTTCAACTGAAGCCATATTAGGACGTAGCTGCTCCAGCACTGGATACAAAGATTTAATTTCTTTGTCAGTGTGTGCTTCTAGTATTTCGTGAGCTTGACTTTCTTTCTCCATTTGTGATATAGCTAAGAGGGCTGAGGCTGACTAATATATTTGGTGTCGCGTTGATGTACAACTTCGGACTATTTGAAGAATACAAACTTCGGATAAACTATTGAGACTTGAGGAAATATGTTAGTGAATTTAAACCCACACGTGTAGTTTTAACTATGGGAGTCACTTGAAGGCCAAACTAACTTATAACTATTAAATTTTAAAAAAATTTCCTCTAAATAATTAATTTTGGAGTTCTGTCGAAATTAATTTCAAATTGATAAGAGGAAACAGTAATCAATTTAATATTAATAATGACTGAATTGCCCTTAATTAACTTAAATTGTATTTTAGGAGAACGGCAACAGGAAAAAGGATGCTAGGTATATTAACATTACAGTGTAGAAACAGTCTAAAATAATGAGAGAAATGATACGGTTTAAAAAATAGCTGCAAAAGTCTCCATCAAGTTTTTGTATACAATGCTGTGACATCTCAAATGGCAAAATTGCTCGTATATATGCAGGAAGTAAAACTCTGATCTAAAACTGAACAATGGTAACCGTATTTTGAAAGTTAATTTTGACAGGATATGTCATAGACTAACTTACGACTACATAATGGGACATTTATTTGAATTAGGGAGGTCAATGACATCGTACAAAAACGTAAATTATGTACCTACCTATTTATCTATTACCTACCTATTTACCTATTACCTACCTATTTACCTATGTGACAATCTATTTACCTACATATTATGTGCCTATTTACTAAATCAAACTTACTTGGTATTGGAATATTTGTTCATCCAACGAAGGGATTAACGCTGTCATACATTTACTTACATACCGTAAACGAGCCATCATGGTCTGAGTGGTAATTGGGCGATCATTGCCTTTTTACTTACCTTACTTACACTTTACATTTTCCAGCTTTTACATTGTAAAATATCAGCCGTGTGAACTTTCAGTTTGCTCGAGGAATCTCCCATAAACTACACGCTGTGTAGCTATTTGGGTTTCAAATATTTGAATGGTTAGAATAATTAAGTTATATATTATTATGAACTTGCAAAAAAGTGACTAATTAGTTATCGCACTTAAGAATGTCCTGGCATGTAAACTACATTTTACACCGACTATGCTATATTGGTTGAAGTAGACAGCTGGACTAAAAACATAAATTAGACTCTGTACGATGAAAACTGATGCAAGCAATGTATATCTACTAATTTTCAATTGCAATTTTAGAAGGTAGATTGATTTATAGTTAAGCATTTCTATTTCTGGTGTGATGCATGAACTTTTATTTTTGCAAACTTTTAATTATTTCTGTGGTCAGATGTAATATTTTATTGAACAAAATTACACTCAACTACCTTTTATCAACAGGGCTAATGTCAAAACAGAAATGATGTGACTTCATGTAAAAACCCTTACGCAGATAAAATCTGTGGGCATCGCTGCGGCCATTACCAAAACCACTGTCTAAAGTAATAACGTTGCACTTGCTATTTTTGGCTATTTCAATTGTCTTATCCATAAGCGCCCCAGCGTATCCTTTCTTCTTAGCAGTTGATAAAGTGCAAACATCAAAGATGTACATGTAGCGGTAGCAGTAAAGGGAGTTGAGAATGCCGTAGGTGATAACGCTGACAACACGAGGTTCAGTTTCCCCTTCAATAGTGTCTTTAATGTACAGGAAATGGCGACCTTCGTCCTGCAGAATTCGTGCTAGCCGGAGAAATTCCTCTATGGAGTATACATGCGGGCGGAGTTCCTTGAAGACTGGGTATAATAATTTGATTTCATTCTCAGTGGTAGCCTCCAGGATTTCATGTGTCATTTTCTCCTTCATTTGCAAGCGGATTTGGATATTTCAGAGTTAACAGTGCTTTGGCTTTGCTTCCTACAAAAATGCTAAATAACAGTTCCATCAAGTGATATAGTCGACTTCTTAAAGTATTATTTACAGCTACAGCTAAATCAACTTTTATCTGCTGTAGTGTTGCTTAATTATAACAGAAAATGTTTGCAAATTGTACCTTTCAAAGATCCAAAGACGGCTCTCAAACCTGCTTGCAGGTTTGCTCCCTTTCTTCTTTTAAAAAGTTTCAAAAGTTAAAAAAAACTTTCAATGAGTTTATTTTGTAGTATGTTATTTGCCCCAAGTCAGAAGTACAGGTATAGTAAATTGCTGTAATTTTATATAAATTAATGTCAGAGCCATAATACGCATATCACATTTCGTTTTATTTAAAGGATGAATAATATGTACATAGAGATACCGCAGATATCAGCAAATTATTAAGTCGTAGATACACAGATAATCCTGAGTTAATTAGTTTCGTACTCTACCTTTATATTCATAGCAGCAAATCATTAGTAACAGTTTATAGTGAAGTTCCAACGATTCGGTATAAACGACTGCCAATGCTCTATACTATGCGCATGCTATCCTGCTTACATCTTAATTGAGCTGACTGGCTATACTATCTATTACTGAGCAAACATTACTTGAACGACAGCTATAAAGTCATCACTACCAAATGGTAACACCAATGCTTTCAGATTGCATACAGCTTACCACACGCCAAGGTCGTTTCGTTTAATTAGCCAAGATTACATAACTTATTCAATGTCACGTACTCCTACTAACCTATGTATATGCCATTCCTTGTCCACGAATTCCATTTTTTCTTCCATACCTTGTGTATGCAGTCAAGTATGCACTTGTCATTTGCAAAAATAAATACATATGTAGTAAACTTATTTCGCAAGCAGGTTTACAATTCTTGTACATATGACTAAAGTGAATTTGCCCATCGGATGAATACCTACGTAGTAAACAAGTATGAAAACCTGGTCATCTAATTACAGATATGCCATTTGCCAATACTACGTCCAGCTTTATGATAACTGTTTCATCCTCCATCCTTATCCTCATTTTTTGGTGTATGAGTTAATAAGATTAACAAACTTGAAATGCATCTACGAATTTATATGATGAACCAGAGCACGCTTTACCAAAATTACATGAGCGTACATACCATAGGTAGGTATTTTCTTTTTGTCAAAAATGCTGGACAAAGATAGCAACTTTAGGTATCAATTGTATTTGTTTAATGCTTTCTCTCCAACTGGAAAAATACTTCTAGCAAATACAAAATACTCATGTTCCAAAATGCGCATTGCACTAGCTAATTGGCTTCGGCCTTGACTTGTCACTACATGTAAACTGCGAATTGGAAAGATTTTATTATGCAGACAATGAATGTTATTCGGTTCGTTCGCATTAAAAGCTGGACAAGTGGCGAAATGGCAATAGTCCATGAGCGGTAAATCAGGGTATCATCTACATTTTAGTAAGTGTGCGAAGTTCACGAATTTTTAACTCGCGCTCAGTTTGCGGCTCGTGAACAAAAATGGAGATTTTTGCAACATTTTTAATTACTGTTACAGTAACAATTCTATTTACAGTTTTGCCAACTGTAGAAAGTGCGAATATAGTGTTCTTCTTCGGTGTTTCGTCTTATTCGCACAGAGTGCCTGCTTGGCCGTTAGCTTTGGCGTTAGCAGAACAAAACAATGTAACATTTATTTCTCCTTACCCAGCGAAAAGCCCACATCCAAAAATTCACGACTACGTCCCTACATCTTTAAAGAGGTGGGTCGATGAAGAATGGGAAGACTTGGAAGATGTTTTTGATGACCGAAAAAAGGGCCTATGGCTCAAGGGCTGGCACACTTTGCCAATGTTTGGCATAATGCTATGCGAAATACTCTACGAAGACAAAGAGTACATAAATTGGGTGAAAACATCAAAAGTAGATCTAGTCATTCTTGATCCTTTAGCTAATGACTGTGCCTATGGAATGATACATTACTGGAAAGCAAAAACAATTTTGTTTGGGACAACAGCAGCTTATTCGTATTCAATGGAGCCATACGGAATCCCTCCTGAAACAAGTTGGATACCGAGTATGGAGTTGTTCTACCCTGCAGAAATGTCACTTAAACAACGAATGACAAACGCACTAGTTCCCATTGTCTGGGACTTTTTTCGTAGATGGACATACTTTCCAAGATTGGAAGAGTTGACTCGGGAGAAGTTGGGAGTACGTGATTTACCAGATTTCGACGAAATTGAACGTAACACGAGTATGGTATTTCTAAATTCGTATCATGCCGAGGAATTTCCAAGACCTTTGGGTCCAAATACAATTCTCATTGGAGGTATTGCCAATACTGACAAGAAAAACCCTCTTCCTAAGGTAAATGATAAAATAATTCTCCTGTGCATAAAAATTGTCTTTATATAATCGAATAGTGACTCTATTTTCTATTAATATGTTGAAAGGAACTTGAGGAATTTTTGAACAAAGGTGATGGGTTTATTTTCATGAGTTTCGGTTCGTACGCCGACTTTTCCAGAATGGATGTGCACACTCAGCAAGCATTCATTACAACAATGAGAGAATATCCAAACGTGCAGTTCGTATGGAAGGTTGGCAATCTTTCACTGGCACAGGAATTCCCAAAGGAGAAAGTCTACATCAGCGATTGGTTACCGCAGCCAACAATTCTAGGTAATAAGAGATGTCTTGCGAAAGAAAGAAAACTCATTAGAAAAAAGCAAGACAAGTTAAACCATATATGTATTTCTCAATGTCAATTTTTATTTCTACATTTATTAGCACACCCAAAGATAAAAGCATTTATTACACATAGCGGGATGTTAGGGATTCAAGAAGTAATTAAACTAATCACCATATCTAATTAATTATTCATTAACATAATCACAAATGCAATTAAAACTTTTGTTATGAAACAAGGCTGTACATAATGGAGTCCCTCTAATTAGGTAATTTTCAAATATTCTTTGCAATTATTATTAAGCTATAAAACTACGAATGTGAATGCAATTAAAATGTTTATTTAAAACGCGAAATTTAGCGCTCCTATCTTTGCAGAGCAGGATTGGAATGCTGAAAGAATTCACCGGAAAGAGTATGGAATTCGACTTGAGATAACAACCGTTACCGAGGCAGACCTGAAAGATGCAATAACGCGCATTCTGACCGATCCAAAGTAAACTCTTATGATAATGCAATGCTTAATTTGAATGATGCAATTTCTTCATCTACAAATTGTATTTGTGCAGATATCGCAACAATATGAAAACACTATCTACGCTGTTTAAAGACCGTCCTCAGGCACCATTGGACACTGCGAAATGGTGGACCGAGTTCGTTCTGAGACATACTCATGATGAGTTAGCGTCACTTCGGCCGTTGAGTGTGAACCAATCTTGGTGGGTAAAAAGGCAACTTGATGCATGGGCTATAATCATTGGCACCATTGCAGTTATCTGCTCATGCTCACTGTATATTTTGTATAAGTTAATTCAGTGTGCATTTGGTGTCGGTTTCAAGAATGCAAACAAATCAAATCATAAGAAGAAAGTACAATAAACTCTCCTGTTTATTAATAAAAATCAACAACCTGGTCTTTCTGGCTGTAGTGCACATTTTAAGTCTCATAATAATGGCATATAACAAGATTGACTTGAATAAACACAATTTAACATAGTTAATTTAATTTAATTATGCTGATCACACAATTTCCGCCACTTAGATAGGTAAACTTGAAGAAAGAAGCAAAAATCACTACACTACCTACCCTAGAATCTTTTACAGAAAAAAACAAAAGTGGCAACCAAACTAATTCTAAATCACTACTTATAGTTTAACTTAATATTGAATTGTTTCAATGTATATCTCTCTTCCTGCAGTTCAAGTTACAATTTTGCTGACGATTTTATGTTTTTTAAAAACAAAACCTACGATTATAGTTATTGTATAGTTGTGCGACTTCAAAGGCAAGAATGTGATAGTTTTGATGGATTATTCCACATTTTATAATATACTATTGGAGTCCCTTCCTATTCCCCAAATTGGTATTTTAGAGAAAGCTGCTCTTTAAAAAATGAGTAGTATAATCTTCAAATGGAATAAATTGTTTCCTTCTACAGAGTGTTACTACCTCTACCTCTTATATACTCAACACTTCATATAGAAATATACAGTATTACAGTGACTGAAATACAGTAGGACAAGTACTTTATGACTTTAGTTGACTTATTTGACTAATTAAATTACATTGACCAAACTTCACCTACCTACAAAATACTAGGTATTTCGCGCACCTTATCTAACTACTACCAATAACAATAATATTCATAATAGAATTAATATTTTGATACGACACGATAAAACATTATTACCTACTTGCTACGTTATTAGTGTTACAAGTATGTAGCTACTTTTTGAAAAAAGTATAATTCATGTTTATTGCATGATAAGGCTGCGGGTGATAATGAAAACTGCATCTGCTGTTTCACGTACAAATACCTACGTCACAAACAGATTAATCATATGATGTGAGCACAATGAGCAACAAGAAAACTATAACAAGTTACTATTCGAATGACAGAACATGATAAGTTCCTAAAATAGTAAATACGCAAGAAAAAATTAAATGAATGGATCTTAAGTTTTGAATACAATTGCTAAGGCCGATGATATTTTAAAATTGCCGCACGCTGCTGCTAATTATTAGCAAATTGATTATCTGGATAAAATATATATTAAGCACTTTCGATGTACTTTTCACTAGCTACAAGGCGAATTGGTGCTCCTATTACTTTGGAGTTGATACATCCATCGCTTCCGAGGGTGAGAATAGTGGTTTCATTTGGCTAAAGTTACCCGGTAATTGAGGCGAGTTAAAGGAAGCGCGAAATATATTTCCTGAATGTTTGCGGGGTGATCGTGCGGCACGGACTACATGAGGCTTAAAGCTCCCTTGTAAAATTGAAGGATTTACATAGCTGAAGCCCTATAATTTAAAACAACAGCGTTGGAGAATAATTATAACTTGTATTATTTGCCTGTATCATTTATTTGCACATTTTCTACTTTTTATCGTTAACTATTGGTTTTTGGTTAAATACCTCAAAAACAAGGTTTGCACTTTCACTTAATTTTGCATCATCTGGTGAGTCCACTGGTGGCTGCTTTGTAAATCGGGAATCAAACAGCGACACGTCATCATCACTTGTCTAGAAAACAATAAACATACCTAGTAAATCTTTCATACTAAAAGTAAAAGTTGAACTTTTATAACGTATAACGCTAATTTTTCTTACCAATGAAGGTTTGAAAGGTGGTTCCAAGCGTCGCGCAGTAGCATCTTCCCAATTTACTCCTCTAAAAAATGGATGCATCTTTACAACAGCAGCATCTTGAACACCATATCCTAGTCTTTGATTGGCTTGACGCTAAAGATAAGATTCAAACCTCAAATGTTAAAGTATAAGTATAGCCAAACACGGTGATTGGATAATTAAGACAAGGCGTGGATGAGCGTGGGGAAGCTAAGCTAAGCTAACCTTCAATAAAGCCCTGATGAGATCCTTAGCTTCATGCGTAAGGTAAGGAGGCAAGTTGAGCTTTCCCTTTAAGATTTTCTGAATAGTCTTTTCTCGATTGTTTGCGGTAAACGGTGGCTATGAATTGAAAATCAAACAGTTAATTTGATTTAAAGTTTAAAGATTTACAGTTATTTAGGCATATTTTATTCGCTTGTAAATCTAGAGTTTGAATTCCTATTTGGTAATGGAAAAATGAAAAGACAAGGAATCAAGGAACTTACAGCTCCAACCAACATATCGTGCATAAGGGCACCAAGGGACCTAGTTTGAATAAAAGGAAATTGAATGTTCAATATACTTTAGCAATTTTCACAGTCTTAACAGGCTGCTCTACAGCAAACAGGCATTTCTACAAACTGTCTACGTACCACCAATCAACAGCTTTACCGTGTCCACATCTTAGCAATATCTCCGGGGCCATATATTCAATAGTTCCTAAATAAATCCGAACATAAAATGTAACATTAAATTCGTAATAATACTTATTAAATGTTACGTAACATTAATAATTAATATTACAATATTTTGTAAACTTATTTCAATTAATTAATTTAAGTACCACAAAATGTATGTGTGACTCCTTCCTCTCCAATCTCCTCTTTGCATAGACCAAAATCAGTCAGTTTTACATGTCCCTGACCATCAAGTAGAATGTTTTCGGGTTTTAAATCTCTGAAAAATAGTTTAACGTAAAATTAATTTTTAAAAGTCATGTTAATGCTAACATTAAGTAAAACTTCATCTCTCTCATTTAGTTAATCACATACCTATATATAATTCCTTGTTTGTGCAAGTGTTCCAGAGCCAGCGTAATTTCGGAAAGATAGAAGCTAAACCAAAACGATATGTGTATTGAAAAACTACATTTTTCAAGTGTTATTCATGTATGTATTTATCACTGCAATAAGCAATTGAACATTATGCAAGAAGGTGCAGCAATTAACAAATCGAATTTGAATTTACCTTGCAGTATCCTCCAAGAAAACGCCTTCGCGCTCAAGATGCATGAACAATTCTCCACCACTCAAATACTCCATAATTAAATACAGCTTTCCCCCCGTTTGAAATGCATATTTAAGGTCAACGATGAATGGATGCTGCAAATACAAAAGGAACAATTTTTAACCTTGTTAATTTTAATACAAAAATTGAACAACACAATAGACTATATAATAATACGACTATTCACATAAACATTAAATAAAAAGTATAAAAATTAATAATTGATATTTAATTTCAAGCACCTTCACAGCCTCCAATATATTTCTTTCAGCTTTTGTATGAGCAGTGTCCTTCTGATTCCTCACAATTTTTGCCTTTTTCAGGACCTTCATGGCAAAAATTTTCCCAATGTCCTTTCCAATACACTTTCTAACTTGGAAGACAGTTCCATATCCACCTTTTCCTAACACCTTCAACAACTGGAAATCCTGAGGACCTGCCTTCTGATGATGCATCAGTGTATGCTCTGAAATAGGATATTCCTCGGTATCCTCAGCACTGTAAAAAAATGTATTTCATTTTATGGAAATCCTGAGGACCTGCCTTCTGATGATGCATCAGTGTATGCTCTGAAATAGGATATTCCTCGGTATCCTCAGCACTGTAAAAAAATGTATTTCATTGTCACAATTAAAGTATACAGCACCATATCCTCCTATCAAAAACTAATTATCTCTACCTAAGGATACTTTGCGTTAATTCATTTTTAGTAATTAAACTCATAATCATACTTCATCAGTTCCTGTGTATCCCTCCCATCGCATACATCGTGTACAATCTGTCGAAGAAAAAGAGAATGCAACATGCAATAAAAATTATTTTATTTGCGCATTTAATAGTCCTGTATGCAAGAGCCAAGAGCGACCAATAAATCTAAATAAATTATAACATCTCCTACATCCACAAGTCACATCCTCTATCATCTATCCCAAAAGCATCTGCACTTGATGCTTGATCAATGCTGCTGATGATAAGTGACCTTGAATTCGCCAACATTTTTGATACGATAACAGAATGTCTGCTACCCAATCTTTTTACAGCCTTAAACTTCACGCAGCTCCTCCAATGACCAAATCTCACCTAACCTACAATAATGAAAAATATATTTTTACCTCATCAAGCTCAATGGAATCATCATCTGATTGCTCCAGTGGCACCACTCCGGGCGTTTCCACATCCTGGAGTTCGATATCAAAAACTCCGCCAGCGTTACTGTTATTCATCCTGAACTAAATTTTCACTTTTAACACATTCCACACAAATCTTATCATTTACGGAGAGAAAGGCACTTTGCACTGGAGAAATTATTAAATTTTCAACTGGAAAAAAATATATTTTTTTGAATAGAACACGTGCATTCACGTGCATTTACTAAACATTAGCATGCCACCACAGCACCACCGTGTCCAGTACTGGTGTTTTGGTACCACCTCCTGTATTTTTACGCCTTGCTCCTTCACTCACAGCAGAGCAGCGAAGACTACTCGACTACTGCGAAAAACTGCAACAAGAAGTGGATAGGAGGACTGGTCAGGTAAGGAAGTTGTTTTGGCTGCCGCGGTTCCCCATTCAAAAGGAGAGGAGGTCGGTGCAAAGTGAACTGATGAGCGCAATGCGGCGCATCGGCAGCGACTAAAGCAGCGAGCGAGCTGATGGCTGAGTGAGCGACCACCGTTTTCTGCTTTGTTCTTCTTGAATGCTGAGCAGCTTCAACTTTGCTTATCCCCTCGGAAAATTTTTATTTTCTGTGTGAAGCTCAAAAACTTTAACTCAGGTTTTAGTAGACTATGACCACACAAGACTCAATAGTGATTAGGTGACGATGACCTTGACGCGTGCCAATGATCCCAGCAAGAAGAGAAAATCCATGCTTGGCTATTGAGGAGTGATTGCGATTGTGTAGTTGTCTGGTGATCGATGTGGTTTATTTCAATGTGTTTTCTCTGATAAGATTAATTATATCATTAGTCAGTTTTAGTTAGGTAAACGTTGTAGTTAGGTAATGGGAATGATACTAGAAAAAAGGGAATGAATTAAACATTGTGGTGGGGGTGTAGCTGCATGTAGCATGACTATGACTATGATGATACGATTAGGTTTTACTTTGCTGTGGTGGTACATGTGAAATTAAATGATAGATTATGCAATATTGATAAATTAAATGTATTTCCAATATCAAGATTAGAACGGACACAGAAACTGATTTAGAAATCTTTATCTGGAAGGAGAATTCTATTTAATTAATGAGATTAATGAATTTCAATTTAACATTTATATGAATTAAATGCTATTAATGAATTAGCTATAGTATAATTATAGATTATATGAAGATGCTTTTGGTAATAGCCTCTCTTATACTCTACTGCTGTTACTAACTGTGGTTCAGTAGACTTCCCACAACTTCGTACGAGACGTATAGCACCTCTGCTGAAAATGGAACAAAGAGGTTTTTATTATGTAATCGGATCAGCTTTTCTAAATGTCATCTTCTGGCCGATCCCAAGCCACAATTTTACTCATGTTCTCGACATCCTTTGTGCTCCACCGGTCTAGAGCTGTCGTTGGCCTGGTCTTTGATGGAGTGCTGGAACTTTCATCATCGTCTTCGTCGTTCACTTCAGATTTATCCTTCTTTTTGGATGGTTTACTTTTCCCCTTCCCACTTTTATCTCCTTTTGAGCGAGGGACGACCTTGTTGTGACCATTCTTGGCTGATTTAGATCTACCAGGACGAGTTGTCTTCTCTTTAGAACTGGATTTTTCCGCAAAAGCCTCACGGGACGATGTTCTCACGTCCTCCTTTTCGGCGTCTTCTTCATCGGCTTGCTCTGGTATGGAATCGTTTGTTGCCACTTTCACCTTTTTTGGTGAGGATGACGTTTTCCCAGAGTCTCTGGGTAATTTTCCTCCTGACTTGGGTCTGGCGGATTGGGGTCGACTTGATTTTGACTTTTTGGGGGAATCTTCATCTGTCGTTTGAGATTCGCTCTTTGACGAGTCCTTCTTTGCCAGCTTTTTGCTTTTTTCATCTGGTTTGGTTGCCTGACTGGTATCAGCACATTGCTCTGCTTGCTCTGCTTCCGCATTTTCTATGGCTGCAAATTCTTCTGGATCGAAGGCATAGTTGATAGCACCATCAATTCCTGGAATGTCATCAGTATCCAATAAGTGGTTCTTTTGATTGTGACATTTCCTTTGTATCTTTTAGATCCTCAGAGAGACTCTCCATGGAGGAGGAGAGAGTTAAGGACTCGCCGGCGATGGATCTTCGTCTTGCAGATTTTATCCCGAGAAACCTGGATGATGGATTTTTTGAAACTTAGATTGTAAATTTCGCTGTCGCTTTCATCATCAGTATCCAGGCTGACGCGGATAAGGTCTTTCTTGTCGGAGAAAATTATAATTCTTGGCTTCAGTCCTAGTTTGTTGCGCCGTTTTATCTTTAATTCAGCACCAGCAGTCTTCTCCAAATCCGACGTAGACGTTCCTGGAGCAGGAAGGCCAGCTTTCTCCACAATAGAATTATAATCTGGAGGAGGAGCACTAGGAGCAGATGGATCAAGCTGTGCCGATGCTTTCGTCTGACTCTTGGATTGGGGTAAAGAAGCCAATTTCGGCGGACTTTGTGGTTTTCCAATTGGACTGGATCCCTGAACATTTGGAAGGGCACCAGTAGTTGCAGCAGTTGCTGGAGTAAGATGACTAGCGGAACCTGGTTGTGTAGCCAAGTTTCCTCCAGCAGGAGCGACAGTGGTTACCCCGCTAACTGTTGACGAAGGGACACCAGGCGTAGCATTAGCAGTTGTTCCAGGAGGTGCCGGAGCCCCATTAAATCCCAATTCACCAGAAACTGCTAAAGTGTCTATTGCACAGTTTAATCCGATCGCACCAGCTCCAGTTCCAGTCCCTGCTGCTTGCATAGTTGGATCCATTCCGGGTACCGCAGTGCCCTTTCGAGGTCTAAATGACACATTGTGAAGCAAAATCATGATGCTATGTTGTGAATTTTTAGTAATACATGAATTGTTTCTCTGAATATTAGGCTACGGTTTTGTCGGAGTAGTGACAGAGTCCCGATGTCCCCACATAAGTTGCCTCATTTGCTCTCCAGTCATTTTTCGCCTCTTCAAAGCTTGAATTGTAGTTTTCATGACGTACTAAAAATAACCACAAAATTTATTTAAACAAACCTGCATTTTGGCCGCTCATAGGATATATTGTAAGAGAATTCATTTAACTGCAAAATTGGCAAGTGCAGTGATGCACAGAAACAGGATGTCTATAATTTATCCTCCCTAATTTAAAGTAGTTTGGAACACTTTTCACACTTACCCATCATAGCGATTAACTGTAAAAGTAGAAGCCAAACGACAATAGTTAGCAAATTTGCTCAAATGTAATTTGTTTTATTTTTATATCTAGCACACATTACCATGTTTAGCAGAAGAATGGGGACCATAATCATAAAAATGATGAAAACAGCTTTCGCCGCATTCGGATAGGTCAGTTTGCTCAAATCATCGTACTAAACGGACAAAAGCATAATTATATATTGACCAAGAAGTTAAATTGAAAGGTATTAAAATGTAGTTTTATATTTAGTTTACGCTATACGATCCCAAAGTCATTTGATACATAGCCATCCAGGTAATATCATAATCAAAAAAGAAAGTACCGTTCCTTTCAGGATGACCTTTATATAAGTAAAAGAACGTTTGCGAGAACCCGAGTAGGAAAATCATATAAATTATGCCGAAGGTAAGCATGTCACCAGTGATCATGCTATAAATCATCGTCACAAATGGACCAGTTAACTCAATCGCACTGAAAATAATTATTAAAAGTAATTGGTTTCATATAATAGTAGAACAAATTTCCTAGAGTATCTCGATAAGCAAATTCATAGTTTTTTTTTAAATTCACCCAGCAAAGAACATCATAAAAAACCAACTGAAGACCAGGGCAAACGTCAGCAAAGCCTCTTCCATCAAAATATCGCCACCCATTCGAAACGGTATGCACAGTAAAATAAGAAAGTTTGCTATGATAAATAGCAATTTTGGAGGATTGTTGGGCTGTAAAAATTTAGGACAGAAAATAAAAGCCTTATGGAAGATTTAAGAGTTCGCATTGCTATAAAAATATTCAGTTTTTACAATTTGCTTGAGGTAGGTGGGAAAGCCTTGATTCTTAATTTCTCCCGTTTGCTGGATAAAAAGGAAAGAGAGGCTGCTGACAATTGTTAGTCCTTCAAATACCATTCGAATCGCATCCTTAATTTCCCTGTACTCTGATAGAGATCTAGTTCTGTCGGTAGGGCGGAGGTAGAGCGCAATGCTCATTGCAAATAGATGAAGGATTGCAATTGTGATCCTTTTTAAGAACTGTGTGAGTGCAAATGTCTTCCACTTTTCTTCCAGCAGCTTCTGAATGATTCCTCCGTCCAACATGTTCAAGTGCTCTTCTTTGCTTCCAGCAAGAATCATGAAAAGGGCAGAGTTCCAATCTAGTAATTACATAAGTATTTTAGCTCATTACATCTTTTCTGCAGGTAACATAAGAAAATTGCTCTTCAGTGACACTTTGAGTTCAAGAAGATTCCATCTTCTTTATTTATAGTTAATTAAATTTTAAAAAAATATTGTATCGGCGCCGAACTTGTTCTTCCATCTGGAAAAATAGTATCCAGTGCATTTAACGGATAGCCAGAGCAGCAAATGTTACTGTAACGCCAAAATTCTTTGCAGCTGAGCTCCAACATCTCTCGGAAAATGGAATCACGGCCTAGCTGTTATGTTAATTAAGGTATAAGTTTAGATAAACTCGAGTCAAGAAGAGTACCTATGGAATGTGTACAGTGCACATCTATGTCCGTAGTAGAGGTTATGTCGAATAGTGCATTTACCTACCTTGCATGCTAGTGTTAACGGAGTCAGCCCTTGCTCATTCACAATATCGTTACTTGCTCTTGTGTGAGGGTGGCGCAGTGCATATCCAAACATGCCCTGCAGATAGTAAATCGATTTTGATATTTGCAAAAATTCGACTGCGGGCCCTCAAATTGTCAAATTAAATTGGAGTTATCTTTACCAGCTGATCATGAATAACAACCATGTGGAGAATCATGTTTCCAAATGAGTCCTGCTCATTTGGATCTGCATCTTGCTCAATAAGCAAGTTATACGCTCCCTCATGGTTTGTGCAAGCTGCCCAAGCCAAGGGATATTCCCCTAGATAGGCTAGTCCTTCGTAGTCGGTTTCCTCCGATGGTCGAGTGTGTTGCTGGTCGCGGGGTAAAAAGAAACTTCCTATTAAGGGGAAGTTTTCCATAAAATTATGTTGCCCTTTTGTTCTGACTTGTTGACAGAATTGTTAACGTTTTTTAGATAATAATAATAATGACTTGCCCACAGCTCTCTGATCAATTATTGACCCACTTTGCACCAACAAATGAATCAAGTCGTTGTTATTGTAAGCGATCGCCAAGTGCAACGCAGAAGCTCCTAATGAAACAATGATAACATGTTAATCATTCCCAAATCAATTTCAAACATGGCAAGTAGGTAATAGATATTATTGATCAAGCGCACCTAAGTACTCTTCCCCTTCAACGCAATCCACAGCCAATTTAGGGTAGCACTTGAGCAATATTTTTGCCAACTTTGTGTGAATTTTGGAGTCGCAGATAATCAAAAGATGCAATAGGGTTTCGCCTAGGGAGCCTCTGTATTGCATTTGCCAACATGCTTCGTGATCTTCCCATTTTCCAAGAGGATCTGTTGGACCATGGGCGACAACTGGAATGACAACCTTGCGAGAAAATAAGAGTACATTTACAACGTATTTATAAAAGAAACATGCGCCGCCATTTCATGCAAACTACGCACTACTTCTTTTACGTACATCTTTCGTTTTTCGAAACTTCCATCTGAGATACTCAGTCCTGCTAACAAGCTGACCCTTGCCATCTTTATACATCAAAATTCCAAACTGCTCCCGAATCAGCTTTTCCACTTCTATAGATCCGCCAATATTGTAGGCATCGATGAGCTCTCCACTCTTCTTATAGTTAGCCAATTTGTATAGCAGGCAGTCATCATCGTTGTTGGCCTTTGTGAATTAAAAACGAATAAAATCTTCAGTAGTTTAAATATTTAATTTTTGGATGGTTTTTTAACGGATTGGCCTTTCTCGAATGATACATTTGGTGCAAATGTAAAAAGCAAACTTACCTGTGAGATAACTCGATCTAAAACCTCTCCTGGGTTTAATTTCTGATTTCTTCGGACACAGTTTCCCATCGTTAATGTGGTGATTACGGTAGGTCAATTTAAAGGGTTTCTCCAACTATATGACTCGTTTATAAGTACGTATGCCTTAGCCTTACATACTTTAACTAATAAAGGAAGTAGAAAAGATTAAAAAATGTAAGGAAACTGTAAGTAAACGTTGCTTTGCTGGATAAAATCTTCTACGTGGCTTCCTCGTAGGAAGTTTCTTTTTTAAGTAAAAACAGTTCACCATCGTTTTCTTTTTTTCTTCTTTTCTCCTACCTTTTTCTTTGGAAATTTTGCAAAGGACATTTTTGCTCAAGATTGATATGCTGATATTGATGAAACAAAGCCTACATATTATGCCTATTGTACTAACGATCAAACACAGCAAGGAATTCCAGCGTTTGTACTGCAGACTCTTTTGTACGAACCAGGGGCATTATACCACCCTGTACCGTCAAAAACAATTTATCACATTTTCAGCAAAATCAAATGCGGACAAAAGAGTCGAGTGCACCCAGAATATTATTTCTTAATAAACATTTTCATATATGACAAGTTTTTTTCTAAGAAAGACACATGACTGTTCTTGTAAAGAATGAGATAATATACATATTTGGCATAAAGTATTTTTACTATTAAAAATTCGCCAAAGAAGACAATAAAATTTATTTCCTTTTTCTTTCAGGTCATATTGGACTTTGGACGTGTTGTTTCATACAGAGCAAAGATGGTACCCAAATTTTGCACATGCATATACTTATTGTATTGTTTTTAGGATCATTGTCCAGTTGGCTTTATTTGTATTTATACACTTCTATTTTAATAAATTATATAAATTATAACTTGACTGAGGAATAGGTGTGAAGTCGAGTAATCATATCGTTAATAGAACAGTTTAGGATTGTCTATGTAGACAAAGGTCTAAAATGGAAGGCAACAAAGGTATTGATAATTTCCGTCATCAGTCTTCTAATGTCCCATCTTCATTCAGTTCAGTAACACCTATAAATGACTTTTACTATACGCTAACTGAAAATGAAAATAATTATTTACACTACGAATATAAACTTAATTTTTTACACAGATGTGTAATATCTTTGCTGGCACTAATCAATGAGTGTATTGAAACTACTTCAAACTAAAGACTAAAGATAAGAAAAAAATACGCATACTGTCATGTAATGTAATTTTCATTGTACTGGTCTTTACATGAAATGAAGATGAACTGTAAATGAGTCATTGAGTGATTCATGCTTGACACAAAAAGTTGACTAAAGTATTGGAGAAAAGAACAAAAGTGAAGAAATAAATTCGTCAATTTAAGTAACTGAACTCAGAACTGAATGAGATCATCACATTCATTATTGACTATATTGCTTTTGCTGGGACTTGGACTGATACTTGGGCTGGCACTTGGATTTCGACGACTTCCTCTTGGAGGTAGTGGCGGTGGAGGAAGAAGCGCTGGAGAGGAAGGCGTGCGCGAAAGTGGAGACTCCGGCGGAGCTCGCCGTTGCCGCTGTGGCGATGCGAATGGATTCGGTCTAGGATTTTGCAACCTCCCATTTTGAAATAGAAATGGAGATCTCCTCTAAAATGTGTAATTTAAAAATGAGTTTGTCCTATGTTTTTGCAGCTCATTTATTTTCATAAAGTAAAAGGTAACATCTAGCCTGAGAACCATCTTACCGCTTCACGCAACGCAGCGATGTGGTTTTGCATTGAATTCAACTTTTCTCTCCAATGCTGGTAACTGAAAATTTAAAAAGATTCAGAAATTAAGATAGCCCATCGAAGCGAGCAGAGCTCTTGAAAAAAGTAACTATCAACATAGCGTTAAAATTTTTACTGCCAAATATTTAGCAAACCTTGACTTTTGAAGAGCATTAACCCATTTTTGAACATCGGTATCTGTCCTAGCACAAAAAATGTGCTTCTTGTCTGGCTCATCCAAAAAGAGTATAGAAAAGGAAAATGATACATCGCTATCTTCGTATTCCGGTTGAACAGAATAATTCTCCAGGACAATTACACCTGCTGGCTACAAATATCAACGGCATAAACACAATGAATCAACCTAAATTAAGATGGCATAGTTAATAAATAAAAATAATTTTATCGACGTGCAAACTTTCAAAAACAACTACCTCCTTTGTATCCACCGTTCCATACTCCGTAAAGCGGAAGTAAAATAGCAGGTTTCCAATGAGTTTGAAAAATCTTTCACGATAACCTAGTAATGACAACATACGAATTTTTGCTTATCATTGTCTTCAATCTGTCCTACTGAATTCTTATAGAAAGTGCTGAAGGGATTACTTGTTCAGTTTAAGTATGGTTTCATTTTAATGTTACATTTGAAATGGATAACAATTTGTGATTATGTCCTTACCCGAATCTCTGAAGGATGGAGGTGCTCTATGCTCTAGGCGTCCCTCGAATTGGGCAGTTCCCCGTGCCACATTTAGCAAATCTTTTTCGTTAAATTTCATTTTTTAAAGGGTCTTTCTTTTTATCGCAGTCATTCTTCACCAACCACAGACAAAATTACAAAGGCAAAGACAGCTTGATCTTGGATTAGCAGTTTCAGTATAAATTATCAATTGTATATATAAATATAATGGTAATGTTTTGCAAATTAGTATGTATTATGCATTACTGATATTGCGAATATAAACTGAGCAGTTCACCATATAAACGCATATCATACACGGTATTATGAAAAAAAAATAATTTCAGCTTCATGTGCTAGCCAACACCCCGCCATCAGTGAAGGTTAACCAGTGGGCATTGAAATACAAAAGTTTGCTTCCAACTTCATAAGTTGCTCTGTGATCGAGCTCATTTTACATGTACCGGTAGCACTTCCCCTTTTTTAACCACATTTACACTTCGTGTAAATTATATTTTCTACGGTGATGATAAGATAAAAGCTTTATTTGTGTTTTCAATAATAGAGTTTAGAACGTGTGAAATCTACTACTAGTACTAATTCTAGAAGACGACTACTTTAAAGAGAAAAGTGCTGAAAATGTTCATTTTTTTTAAAATTCCTCTCTTCGAAACCATAGGCGATGATGTTTTGGAATACTACACAGGGGAAGTGGTGTATGGATGTTTGATGATTCTTATAAACTCAAACAGTGATAAGGCTAGTGGCATCGACACCATTGTATTGTCTAGTATTGATTCATGGACAATTTAACATTGTAAGAACTTTGTTTGAGGAAACATTTTTGTACACAGCGGTTCGTAGTTTCGTACGAGTCTTGGTAGAGTGCACCTTGTGCTGCAAATGAGCAATTCAAGATGTTTCAGACAAAAAGTCAAACGTGCTTTCTTTGTTCAGTTTTTGAAATTTTTAATAGTGCTGATGCCAATTCCTATATATATTATGGGGTATTTTTATTATCAATATATTATTCTATTTCTATGTATCTGGTCGGTGTATTATTATCAATCGTCGTTACATCATTTTTATTAAGTATTAGCCTGAAATGCGGATGTACACACTTCATGTAGCTGGTTTCTTTAATTGTAATAAAATGTTTACTGACGTATCTTTCTCAAAAAAGCATAAACAAATTTTATACTTGCGTTTGTGGTTTCCGCCGGTATGAAAGTGCAAAATATGCATAGGCTCGCTGACCTTTCACTCCACTGAAGCTACAATAAATTCTGCTAGTATTAAAACCATCGCGCTAAATTTAAATACGTTTCATTAGCGTCATTAGCTTGAATTTTCTCGGCAAGTCAATAAACAGACGAATATATTTTGCTGATTTTATATCAATTATCATAAACACTTCAATATTTTCCCTCGTTATAATCACCCTTTTGATTTACTCTTTGTAGCGAAGACCATAAAATAGTTTTAAGTGCACAAAATTGATTCTAATTACAAAATATTTAGTTATGTATGCACCAGCAAACTAATAAAGTGGCGTAATAGGTATGTACTTGTAATCAGCCTTCTTGGAAATTCTTCACGTGTGGAATTACAATTTTTTACGATGGTTTACAAGCCTTAAAAACTGCTCACCCCATCATAATTTTTTATTAATTTATGCATTCCTGATCAAATACATTTTCTCCCTTTTTATGTTGCTGCATCTTCTAATTATGACAGTCTAATATGCATACTAGCATTGCAGATGGATGTACGCATAGTTTTTTTCTTTTTTGATAATTTTTCGTTTCAGCCATCACATTTTTCTGCCTTCTGCCCGCACTGTTTATTTTTCCGCCTGAAATCACTATAAAAATAGCTGGAATGCAGACGCTGCCTTTAGACCACGCATCGGAATGAAAGTATGATTTAGGGCTAGGCTAACACTTGGCAATTTTAGTGGAGAGCCACATGACATAAAATATCTGATCTTATGCATAATAAGAAAATTTCTATCCCTGATAAGCTTTTATCATGCCTAACTTTAATGAGTTTTTCTTCTTCCCTACTCCACATTAACTTTTCATCATCATCATTATCGTCATCACCATCCATCTTGATTTTTTAAATATGCTTTTCCCATCTTAAGTAATGACAACGTAGATGCTACATGATATGATGATGACGAGGGCGACTGACGACTGACGACTTTGCTACAGAAAAAAAAGTTTAAAAAATTGTTGAGTCCTTCTCTTGCATACAAATAACGCAAAATAAATAGTAAATACTCACCCGATAATTTTTTCAGGTTGGTGCTTTCATTTCATCTTCTCTCCCTTCAAATAATGGTACGAGAGGCTGTTATGTGATGTGGTGGCTTTGTTTGCACAACAGATTATAACAATGGAGGAGGAGCTGAAAAAGGTAATAATTATAGGTTTTGTTCTCCTTGGGAAAAGTAAAATTATTATTTGCTTGAAACGCAAACAAGACAAAAAAATGAAGCTTTTTCTTAGATGGAGTCTATTGGATTGGATTACCTGCCTTCTCAGATGAAAAAATAAATATGGGAGTATTCGTTGTTTGCTGAAAGAGCACTGCTTTTTTTTAAAAAAAAGATAGTAGAGCAGGTTATCTTCTTTGCTCATGTTCGTATGCTGTGGCGATTATAGGAAAAGGTGAAAAAGAGAGAATTGAAGTGAAGGAGGTCTTTTTGGTTTTATTACCAGAACAATGTTACTGTCTTGACTTTTCTGGTGCTCCTCTAGTTTCCCACTAATTTCTAGAGATGAGTTGTTTTGACTTGTGGTGGTTTGGCAGGGTCAAATGTGCATTGTTAAAAAAATATTCGATGTAGGTAGCTTTGATTACAGAGGGCGAAACGGAATGAAATGATGGACGACTAGCATATCCTCTGCTAAGTAATTTTTTTGCAAACATTTTGAAAATTTAAATACTTTTACTAGTATCTAGACTGGACCTGGGAAAGTGAAATGGATATTTTTTCAGATTTTAATGTCTCATCTCATGGGAGATGATCTAATATTTATTTATGATCGTGTCAAACTAGCCACTTAACAGGAATAACCTATCAAAAAAAATCTGGACTATTTACTACGGAACGATGAGTCATTTAATTTCATATCGAGCAGTTTTTTTGCAAATTGTCGCCTGCATTGTGTTGTGATGTCTCACAATGTCCCATTTTAAACATGGAATCCTTATTTAATTAGGTACACCACCCATCGCCCACCCTGTTTGCTAACAATATCAGTCAATAGCACCGGACAGGTTCAAGAGCCGGATTTACTTCACTAAGAGCATTCCACTTCAGCTTTCCGCAACCAAGTCAAAGTGCAAAAATAGTACGAATTAATATTACTCCTTCCCACACAAATAATGAGCCAGCGTACACACGTACACGGCCAAAGTTGCAATGTGATGACAGGTTTAAACTTATTGGAATCTCATTTTCCGAAAGCGATACTTTGATCCGGTACCTCTCGTCAAAAATATTGCATTCAAATTCAGCATTCAACTCTGATCGGGAACTGGCATCAGTCAAATTCTGAGTGCTGGAATGCTACTACGTCCACATACCTACGTCTTTTTACGGGGAGAGGAAAGTGCAAGAAAAATAAGATGCTGACGGTGATGATACCCTTTATTTTTTCAATATAATTATTTACAAACTATTTTTTGCATACAAAGCATTCACCCAATAATGCTTAAGAAGGAGACTAACATAGCATGTTTATTCGCTAAGAGAAGGAGTTGTTTCATGATCCTCATTTTCTCCTTCATCTGCCATGCCTGACTCGATAGCTCGTTAGATTTTTTAATAACTTTTCAAGAAAAAAAAATCCAAAGGGAAAAATGAGTCTCATAACGTGTATATGAGTAGTCCACTAAAACTGACAAGATATTGCCTGTTACGTGCCCACAGAGCGATTATACTTTTCCACTGCTGTTTAGCAAAAGTAAAGAATGAGTTTTCACTTCAACCCAGTCAGTAATATCATTAAAGCATAATATTAAAAAAGTGCTTTTTTTTGCTCATTGCATGTATCTCAGCTTTAAGTTGTAATACCTATAACTGGCTTGTTTTGGTTATCTCGTCTTAAGTGGACTGACTGACGGAGTGTTCCGCAACTTACTTAATTTTTCCTCCCCATCTTCTTAAAAGTATATTTTTTTCCTGCCTAACTAGCATCTAGTTTTGTTTGACTGATGATGATAATAGCATGATGACGAAGATGATGAGAAGCTGATTATTGTGCATGAGGCTTTTTTGCATCTAATCTTCTCTTCTCTCCTTTTGCGGCGGCAAGAGTGCTTCTGTAGAAAAAAAAGAGTTTTCTTTTTTTTTGCCGGAGGACTTGTTATTTTATTATATTTTCAGTATAACAAATAGTACATTTTTTGCAATTGATGAATATGTGCAAAAAATAGTAAAGCTGGGTATAAAAAATACGGCTGCCTGCTTATTTGTAATAAGTTAACAAGGTGTAAGTATGCAACTGATGGAATTGTAGTGACTAGTAGCATGGGCAGCGTTTTGTCCATTTTATAAGCGGTGTGCTGTTGTGTGGCTGTACAAATGTTGACTGAGAACTGGGAGAAAAAAGGAGGGCTTAGTGAAAACGAGAAAGATATTTATGTAATCTACAGAATTTATAGGGTGCAACCTGATGCAAGCTTCTTGTCTCACGTTGTTAGAGTATTTATTTATTGCGGATTTGTTAATTATTTTTCCACTTGAAGGTTTAATAAGATACATTTCACTCCACCTGTTCCTCTTTTTTTTGCTTCTTGGGGAAACGCTTGCTAAAAAATGCAAGAACAAAACTACTTTAATGAGTACTAGAGTAAAAAGAGAAGAAAAAAAACAGGGTATGATGGGTACGTGTGTGTGTCTGTGTGATGTAGGCTTTCACATTGATGGATAAATGATGAATCCCTCAAGGATTTTTTTTTGCTCCGTTTTGCTTTCGATGTTAGTCTAGTTAGGAGAATATGATAACGAGCATCTGGAAAGGTGTTATGCTACAGAGAGGAGTAGCAGGAGACTGTTTGTTAAGTAGCAATATTTCTTATTTTATCTGGTGATGTTGCTCTTGAAATTATTTATTTTTTTGTAGAGGAGTAGCCACTTGCTCGTTTGCTCCTGTGCTGTCATAAGCAATTCAGACTGACTGTGCTGCCAGCAGGATTGATGTCGTTGTTCTCGTCTATGGTGTTATTGTTTTTCGTTTTAACTGACAAACATGACACCTGACCTCAGTCTTTGTGTCGATTAGCTATGCATGAAAATGTTTAATGACTTTCTCTATGACCTTCACAGAGCAGCTCAGTAAATGATGCAGAAATGAGGTACTGGGAGAACCAGATATCCAATTTAAGGTATAGACTCATTTCGCTATACTTGCTCTAAATGTGCAGGTTTACTTTCGTCAGTTCAGTTGTAATTGCTCAGCAGTGCCTAAGTACTCATTGTCAGAATGGCAATATAAAGTGCCAATCTTCATAGTTTAAATTGCTGTAGAGGTAAATTTACAAGAAATCGTTATAAGGGACTCTGTGCTGCTAATTAGTCCTTCTGCTTACTTTTCAAGGAGCACCTTGAGACTATGGTGCAGCCACTCCAATCAAAAGTCGCAGTCGAGCAAACAAATGAAATGTTTATGTTCAAGAGAAAGAGGAATGTTGGAGTGTTCGGCGAAACTATCGTTATTCGAAGTGGATACCTGAAAATGAGCCGAGGCAGGAACGACCAGCATTAATCTCAAGACACAAGGCATCTGACACCAGAGTTGTCGACTCAGCATGAGAAATGATGCAATCATAATGCAACAAATAAGCACTGCTGTAAACCCCGCACAACCTTAAACTTCATATATTTGCTGTGTAAGAAGAAGCAACAGGAACAGATTCTCATAATAAATAAATGAAACGGACAGAACGGAAAAATATTTACTTCATAAATCGCCCAACAAGCTGACAGCTTTTATGTGTGTTCTGTGCTCAGGATTCAGCAGTCATTTTTTTAAAAGGCGAACCGCAACCAGCAAAAATGATAATGAAACACCTTGCTCAAGAGCAAAAAAAGTCATCATCGTTTCCAACATCATCTACGTGGATTTTTACCCTAATGTACTTTTTAATAAGCATTTCCTCTACTTTAAAATCATATAAATGTGCTTAAATCTATGAAGGCACGAGTATTAAGGAAACACTCAACAAAAATTTTCATTTTGCCTTACATTTTTTTTCGTAAAAAAGTGGCAATCCCAAAACTCACAGTGAGCATCAAGATATTTATGAATTTTTCATACTTTTTTTTCAAAGTATTTACAAAGGGAAGATGGGTGTAAAACTACCAGAGAAATAAATATGTTCCCACAAAAATGATTTAAAGTGTAATATAAAAAATCGCATTATGCATCATGAGAAGTGAAAGAGGAGAAAAAAACATTCATCTTCTACTCATCTTTTTTCTTATAAGCTACACAGGTGGAATTCACAATGATTATTGTTTCGGCGTTTACGATTTGATTCCTTTGTTGCTGTCAGTGCTGTTTTTTATGCGGTTTATACTCCCTGAAAAACAATTCAATGGAGGAACACTATAGCCACGAATTATGGCATGGAGTTATAAGCGCCAAAGCCAAAGTGAATATTTTCATGTACGCTTTTCTTATTTCTCTCTAGAAAAGACACTTTAGCAAACATGTTTTGAATGTAACATGTCATTTATACAAATACAAGAGTAATAACAATTTTCACTAGAGGGTTTTCGCTCTCATTCATTCCTCGCATGTTTTCGAGTTGTTAGTGCGGCGAAAGCGAATACGTAATAAAATTTTATTTTATTATTGGAAATGCTCATATAACGTAGTTAGTTTGGCAGCTTGTTAACGATGCGAATTGACTTTAAGTGCCATTTTTAGTGGGCGAAAAAATCTTGCAGAACTTGCAAAAAAAGTTGTTGGAAGTTGGCTCTTATTGACTACAAAATATGTGTAATGATGAAAAACATTTTGGGGAAAAGAAAAAAAAAGTTTTGTTATTGGAAGACAACTGTTTTTTGTAGAAAACTGTAAGAGAGTGCAGCGAAAGTGACCGTATCCTTTTCTGCGTAAGAAATGAGCTGAAAGAAAAAAAAGTAATTTTGAGCAGAACGCATTTTTTACGTGGGCTGAGAAGGAGCTGAAACGATGGAGCAGACAATACCTATGCCCATGCATCATATGGATTTGATATAGTGCACGCATTTATTTGATCACTTTTCACTTCATGTGTTCATGGTTGATGAAATGCAAAGATTATTGTTTAAAAATGTATACAAATGGATAATTTCCGTGATGGCAATAATAGCCTGGCAGATGCTCTGCTGCTTTAGCTTTGTACTGCTCCTTCTTAGCTCATTTTCTTTTTTTTTTCAGTTTAAGTCCACTGCAGAGAAAGAGTTATAGAGTTAGGCTTGAGGGGATCGTATAATAATCAGAGTCAGAGTCAGCAACAACGGCAACGGTGGAAGTAACAATCGCGAAGAACAAGAGAAACGAGTACCTCGTTAGCGTGGCTGAATGCTCACGCACAGGAGACAGTCTGATTAAAGGTTTATCCACGAGTGGAATGGAAAACGTGGATGAAAAGAGTTTTTGGATGTGTAGCGCGAATCAAAAACAGAACAAAACTTGGGATATCCGTGTGCTCTAATACTGCCTTGAAGTTCTTCAGGTGAGTTTCAAGATAATTACGTCCTGCCATGCGATGCAACTTCTTTTCGTTCTGCACTGCCTCCAGAGAAGTTGTGGATCCAGAACTGAATGCAGCAGTATAAAGTTAGAGCGAAAACGCACGGTGGACTTGGACTTTCAATGAGGGAAAATGTGCCTGAAATGTTGCAGTTTTGAATTCATCTGCGCTCTCATCATTTTATATCAAGGAGAAGCACTAGTATGTCCGAAAAATTTTCCATTGTGCTATAGCCCTCGATAGAGTTACACTGTATAACATTTGCTAGAGAATAAATTGGTCGTACAGCTGCCAATCTCCTGCGAATTTATTGATTTGAGCTGGTTTATTTTATGTATTGTAATTTTTGGGGTGGAACTGCCAATAATGTAATATTCTCTTCTAAGTTTACTTTTCCAGTTTCTGCACAAATTGGAGCTAGAAAGGTAGGGCAACGGGCAACTGCTGCAGGTATTTTATCTGCAAAATTTACAACAAAGCAGTCGCGTGCAATTTGTTTGGGTATTGCAAGTTTCATGCAGCCGCGTCTTTTGTAACAAGGTTTGTAAGTTTTATGAAGAAAGGTAATGAGCTGCATCCTGGACAAATATGGTGGTAGTGGTAGATAGGTATGTGAATAGGTATCCGCTTTTTACCAACGGTTTTGGCGCGTTCAATGATAGCTCTTTGGGAAAATTTTAATTTGAAAATGTATTGCTTTCATGATGAGTATTTTCCTGTTTTTAAATTCAAACAAAACGCTGCCTTTTGATTTCCGAGTTCATTACCTAAATCAACAGGGATTGTTGAGTATTACAAAAATTCCAACTCGTTCACACAATGAACTGGCACGATTCTCCAAACTCCAAACGAGCTGATCACAGCCTTTACCTGGACTCTACTCCATGATTCGCCCTAGGGAAGGCCGACTTTATCTTGTTTAGCAGATGATTTATGGGAACCGAAATGCGAAGATCCCTCAGCATCCAGGCAGCAACACCACGTTTTCTACAACTCGTCGCTTCTTAATCATTCAATTCTCGTGAAAAGCTGCTGAGCTGAGAGTAAAAAACGAAGGAGTGAGAAGAGACGATAGAAGGATTTCCAAGATCACAGAGTTTCGTAAAGTTACAATTTGATCATGTACTTAATAATCCAGTCTTGATTTCATTTGATCTTTACCACAACCGCCACAGGCTTACGTTTCCTACATGCAGCACACTAATTCTACTTTATGGCTTGATTTCCACAAACTTTTTATCCAGATATTTCTTCATATCCTAAATCATTTCGGAATCCGCCCTTACAGCTGGCTAGTCTCGTCCTCCTCATCCTTCTGATATTCACGTAAAATATTCACCAAGTCCATACTGCATTAAAACACTATTTCATTGTAGAGACAACATACGAATTTTATCGAAGAAAGTATGCAATTGTACGTACTCTTCAGTTAAATTCCAGAACATGGTAAAGTTTTTGCAATTTTAAATATAGATAGCATGAAAGCACCAATTGTAAAGTTATTCAAAGTCAAACCAATCCTAAAATATTTTTGTTTACTCATCTTCCAAGTATTTCACTAGCTTAATGAAGGTGATTAGAAATGTACCTTTTGCAACTTAGGAATGTACTCATGTACAAAATAAAATGTATGTAGTGGTTTGTCTCCAACGATAAATATAAAATCTCTCCGCATTCATTTCAAGCTCAAAATATGCATTAAAAAAGAAACAGAACTTGCAGTGGAATGTTCTCCCCATATCTGGCACTATAAATGCCACAATCACCCACTTAAATACGCACCACTTACATTTTTCTCAAGTAGCTGCATGAGGATAAGTGTGAAGAAAATATGAAGCCGTGAACTCAGCATATTTTAAGGACTTCTGTTTCACTCTCAGCTTTAAAAATATGTATGCAAGGTACTATATTGTACAGAGATGCTTGCACCTTTCTGCTATGAAAGTAAAAGAATTTTTTTTTCTTTTCACTCTTTTCTCCTCAATCTCTTCAAGTCAACAAGACGTAAAATGAGTTTTGATCTCACTTTTATTTCCACATAAATTTTTTTTATATCTGAGCGGTAAGGGTAAGTGGTGCAGAGTGGAGAGGCACGTATTTTTCTTTCCCTCTGTCCATTATACACATTTAGCCATTCACGATAGATAAAATGACTTATGAGCCTTGTTGATGTTCTGCCGCCGCGCCACCGCTTTTGATTGCTTAAGTATTTTCAAAAGCATTTTTATTTCGTGATGGACTTTCATTTCATAATACCTTTTGCTATTATGACAATTGTTGTTGTTAGCATTCACTTTTCATATAATACCATATTTTGCTCCTGCTGACTCAAAAGCTTTCTTTGTACTTTTTTAGCCAGCATACGACGAATAAGAGTGCACTGCACTGTATTATTCCTTTGCCATCTTCGTCATCTTCATTGAATTCTTTTTTTTTTTGCAGTGACTTTTATGGTCAACTCACAATTTCTACTGCTCAATGCATTTTATTGAAAGGATATTTTCAAGATTTCATTTTGAAAGGACCGTTTAAAAATTGCTATTGACTCTTGAATACACTGCCAATCCAAAGAAAAGAAATGATTTGAGATTTAAGAGTTAAGTAGCCTATTTATCCTTCCTATTCATAAAAAGTTGTTTTTTTTGTTGAAGAATTGAATGCGTCATTTTCGTCAGATCAAAAAAATTTTGTATGCAAAAGGAATACATAACTTTTAATATGTGGGGATGGTGTACAAGGAAAGTTACAAAAAAATTCAGGTTTCCTACTGAGAAACTTCATACTTCATCTTTCATTCTTGTCCTATCCATTTTTTTCGAGTGTGCTTTTACTGAGTGCTTTCTGCTGTGTGTGATTTGTACTAACAGACCTCTTGTGACGGAAAGATGACAGTTGGAATGTGAATTTTTTTTTTCACGGAGTGAGACTCAAAAACTGGATCGTTTGCTAACCGTCACATGTTTACCCGCATCTGTGGCAAAATAGGCGTGAAATTCTTTTCCAGTAACATTTGTCGGTGAAATCATTGCATTTTTTTTTAAAAAACGTGGAACAGATAAATTATCGGAGAATGAGTAGTTTTAGTAGTTCATCTTTTACGTCCTAAAATTAGAAAACTTTTATCACGGGTATCGTGACTGAATGCTGAAAGATTGTAATTTGCAAGTTTTGTGGCATGTGCGTTGAATATTAATTAAGGAGCTTCGCAGTTTACCACTAGGTGAAGACACGTAATGCTAATTGACCATGCCAAGCGTATTTATTCTGAGACTGGGCATGTTTAACTAGCAAGGCTATTCGGGAAAAATGCTATAAAGCTTTTCGGGTACATTGATTTTGCCGAAAATATACCTAAGTCACTTATTATTACAGCACTACGTGTGCTAAATTATTATCTGAAGGGGGTGAACAATAGTCTTGCAAAATACACAGAGTGGGGGTTTTTGCTATTTACGCAACAAAAAACTGAATACAATAGAGAGTTATCGTGAAGTGTGGCGGTACACAAAAATATATTTCGAAACAGGATGTACATCCTAGTTTAAAATTCATTTGAAGTACTAACTTGTTGAATTGCAAAAAAGTCTTCTAGGAAAAGTTGGAAAAAGTAATAAATCTGCCCACATTTTTGAATCGACTAGCATCTCACCACCTCCTTAAATTATTGGATCTCTTGAGCAATATTTAAATAGAAAGTTGATAGGAATCGACAGAAAATGCTTGTAGTAGAGAAGTAGCGCCATTTAAATACAGTAGCGATATGCGCTGGTTCCCTTTTTTTTTATCAAACTTGAAACACGCCATATCAGCACTAAACACGCATAAAACATATGCGATTTGGTAATAGCACAGAAATAAAAATTCTGGACAGTTTTATCTAATCATTTTCTCCCCCGTCATCACCAGCGCATTGACTACATGCCAAGGAAAGCTGCCTTGTTAGGAATTTCTTAACAATAAACTTGTTAGCGAAAGATTACGACGAGATTATTATAACGCATCCTTATATGTTTTCCTATCAGATAGTTGGTTTGTTTAATTATGAGGTTATAATGATAATCGGTGGGCGGGCTAGCTCCTCTCCTTTTTTTATTTTGTCCAGAACACTGCCCACTACTAGACTGCTATTTACTACCACCACAATGAATAAAAAGAAACGGTGGTAATTGCCCTGACTTGAGTTTTTCATCTTCTCATTCCAGCTGTGCTAACTTCTAGCTTTCAGGCAAAGAAAACGAAATGCTTTTTCAAAAGAATAGCGTTATTTAATTGTAGTTACCAGTTACCCTTACTTTTAGTTACTTATTGCTATTAACAGGTTGAAAGATTTAAGTAGTGATGGCCTGATGCGCAAACAGATTAATGTGAAATTGAGTAAACTAGCAAAAAAACATTTTATGCGGTTCGAGTCACCTAAAAAAAGAGGAAAGTGAATTATTTTCAGGTAATTTTAATAACTCTTCTAGAAACCAC